>OZ018322.1:121955073-122104010 GCA_963969495.1 Ceratothoa steindachneri | reverse complement strand
AATAGATTTCTCCATGCTAATAATGGCAAGTTGCCTGATCATTCAACAATCCTTACCAACGTGATGGCAAGAGCTAAAAGGCAAGCCCAAAATTTTGTATTGGTTTTGCTTATTGCTGATGTATTTCTAATGAAGGACATTTATATATTTTTTTATTTTCGCTCTCCCTCTCTCTTGCTTTTACTCTCGTTCTTTCTCCTTCCTCTTTTACTTTTTTATTATGTTTCCTTATTCCAACAGAGACCCTGTTTCAAATCAAATTGAAACAAATATATTACAAATACACCGTTCTTCTCTGCAATTTAAAGAAGTCATTGAGTAAGACAGCAGTGCTGAAAATATTAAAAAGAAAACACACAAACTGAGAAGAATAAAATGTAACAATAAAGAATTTATGCCTTTGTAACTTGGCAAAGGTAATTTTAATTCCACAATTTTGAGTCTGTCTTATCACTGTTGCATCTAATACCATTTTAACCCTTTTTTATATGGTGCAACATTTGAACGTCTATTCTCAGTGCCAAGCTCCTTGTTTTGTGGCACTGTCTCCTCCCATCGGCATATGGCTAAAGACGTAGTTTTATAGCGATAGAGGCAAGGGAGAAACGGGGGGGAGGCATATCTTACGTCATCCTGTCCCTCTTTCCCTGCACACAGGTTTCAGGGCCAATTTCAATGTGGAATTGGCATCCCATTGGCACTTCTGCTGCTCCCGATCAATGTCTACCTGTAGCGATCTTTGCCAGTGGATACTAAATCCGTGTTGCGATCATACTGGTTACCCAGGATGACCTCCTTAAGTTATTCGTCAATCGTACTAAGGACTAGTTAATGAGGCACTCGTGTTCATTACCTTCGCGGAATAGTTACTGGTGGAAATAAAGCAATAATGGGTTTGATGTTTCATGGGCCCTCTCTGCATTTTGAGGGAACAAAAGAAGTGTTTTAGGATATTCTAACCTTTCAATGGGTTAGATAGTTAAGTGGATGATTCTGAATTTATTTTATCATTATCTGGTACTTATTTGGTGGCTGGATGTTGAATCATTTTGAAGGTAAGACCATTTAACTAAGGTTTAGTTAGTGTTTAGATGTACATATAAGACAAACCTGAAGGGATATGAATATTCGCACATTCTGGTTATAAGTCCAAAGGTTACCTCAATGTCCTGAGCAGACCTAAATCGAGGTTGTTTCGGGTAGACTTTTAATTGTTCCTTATTTTTACAAGTGAAAAGACTATGTAAGAAACTATGTTTCTTTCATGTTTAATTACCTTGACTTCCAAGGAGATTAGGAAAACGCAAAAGTCTTTGGCCTAACTTATCACTTTTAAAAGGCCTGTTGTTTTTATTCCTATATTATTGATCCTGTTCTGGTTTCACTACTTACCTTTACTGTTGCTCAATGTCGTAACACAACCATGAAGAACACTAATATTATTATTTATTGACGTGTACAGGTGATGAGTATATATAATTAGGGATAAGGGAGAAAGTAGTAGTTGTGTTTAGAAGTAGTAAATTGCAGATGCTTACGATACGTGATATGGGAATGAAGGAGAGTGAAGTTTTATGTATCAGCTAATTGAAGGATATGTAAATTGTTTAATAAGTTGGGCATCAGAAACCTGCTATGACACATTAAGAACATTTGAATGCATAATTCTCTCGGCACACAGAGAAAGACAACACTTTGTAAAAGGAAGAATTTGTAAAATAAATGCAGTCGCAAAACTTTTCAGGAGTAAGCACGAGGGAAAAATAAACTAGCTAATATCTATTATTCTATTCTTTATAACAACAATAATGTTGAGGTAAATACCAGGCGACACCTCAAAATTGTATATCTGTGAGGGAGAGAGAGAAGCGGGGGAAGGAGTGTCTCAGAATTTTGAGATATTTAGTAACTTTTGCTTGTTCACTCTATTCGCATTATATAACTGAAGAGGGTATAGTAAACTTCCTACCGAAAATACTCTCGTAAATAAATTATATGCTCCTATACAGTGGTTTCACTATATATATATATATATATATATATATATATATTGTCGTAGGCGAGGTATGAGCTCGAATAACTTCGCGCCTCTTCGAAGTTGATAGAGAGAAAACGTAATTGTCTTACAATTTCCGTGGTGAGCCTCGAGGGGGGTATTCTCGCCGGAAGGAGCTGAGCTGGTTATTGCAGAACGACGAGTCTTCACGTTGCTCGAGTATCATTAATTCTGAATAAATGATTCTTGCCTGCGAGCCCTTGGGGTACGGGAGTCGCTTGGGAATTTGCGCGTCGTGTCCTTGACTGATTCTGGCGAATACTGAAGAATACTGATTTTCTCATGCCCGTGCGAGGAATTATATACGGGGTCGCTGGAGGCGTTTTCGCTGGCCGACGGAAGTGGGTTCCACTTCATCTGAAGTTGCGCAGTGGACGTGAACTTCACACCCTCTCGCTAATATTTTCCCGGGCTCCAGTTTGGCTCGTCTCAGCTCGTCTTATCGCTCCGGAAGTTTACCCAAAGACACCGATTGAAGGTCTTCTCGTCTGTGAGATACTACCTAGGGCTCTGCGTCCCCCCGTAAATCTCTCGCTCTCGCTCTCTCTCTCTCTCTCTCTCTCTCTCTCTCTCTCTCTCTCTCTCTCTGACACACACACACACACTTATATATATATATATATATATATATATATATATATATATATATATATATATATATATATATATATATAATATGCTCTTAATACATACTTTTTCTTACGTGCTTCAAATGTACCTTCCTGAACCCAGCTGGCAAAAGAATTCATGATGAGGATCGCTTAAACTAAAATATAGGTGGAGAGAGGTTGTCAAACCTCTCCAACCAAACAACCGGATTTGCATTTATTTTCCATGGAACAATCACTGAGTCACTTTTCAGTACCTACCTAGATTCTGATGTTCTGTCTATATTGTATATGCGCATAGTGTACCACCTAACTTCCTCTAGGGTCTAACCTAAACTAAACTTGTACAGGAGGTAAGGTATACTTATTTTTTTACGGGAAATATATATTCTGTAAATTTGATTGAAAAATAGAAAAGAGAAAAAAAGCTCCCCCCCAAAGGAAAAGATAATAGTTTGTAAAAGCACAAATGGACGATGCTGAAAGTTTTATTCTTCTGTGAAGGAATGAAAAAATAAGAGGAAGATGAAGTTTTGCTAGCGCTGTTTGTAAAGAATCATTTGCCAGCATAAAAACAAGGTTATTACAATTAAGGTGTGAGTGGTGCACTGAATGCAAAGATGTCTTACATGAAAGAAGAAACCCAAATTGTCACGATTGTAATAGAAACGTCATCCATATCTTATTAAATGAAGTGAGGAATCGGAAGTTTTCCTAAGGTCTATTTTAATTATCAAGGGAACCTGATTCATACGTTATTAAATGAATGTTTTGAAGAGTATAGCAATGAATCATTGCGTTTTCGGGGCAACGGGATATGGGAACACGACTTAGAGACCGGTACCATATATCCGTTTTAGACGCCTTTTACGAAACTTTCCCCACTTCCTATGAGGATTCCTGCATCCTGCCAAAATGCGTATCCCAACTTCATCTATTGATTCATGCGAAGATCAACTCATTTTGTAACGTCCAATCATCGATCGAGGATGATTTAGGAGATTTCACATAAGTATAAATAAATACCTTATAAAAATGCGCTGGAGGATTATAAAGCATTGCATGCGGTAGATCGTTGAGTATTTTTTTTTAAATCACGTTTTGATGACGTCCCAGTAACTTTTCATTATTCTGAGAGTGGTAATTTAAAACCGATTGAAAGGAAAATATTATTTTCAAGGATGTTGGCCACTGTTCGACCTAAGTTTTCATCAGAACAAGCAATAGAGTTAAAACAGGGGAAGAGTTTTTTGGCAGAAGAATCTACCTTACTGTAACCTTTTGTACTTCACCTGCTAAAAATATATTTATTTTTATTATTGCGAAGGTTATGAGGTATCTCCACCGAGGTGGTTTTGTCAAGAGATTTGGAATTATGGGGTGTAGTTAAGGAAGCTTCTTACAACACATTTGTAAGATTGCACCAAACTACTGGGTATAAAATAAGCCCATGCCGTTATCTTAAGATCTCATCTTGGTGGTAAACAAACAGGGCATCGTCGCTAAGCAACTATCATACCTACTTGTTTCTCGGTGACGGAAAACAGAATGACCTCCTGGCGACACTTTTTCGTCCCAATCCGTTAAGTGGGCTTCTTTGTCTCTTGCCTGGGCTTAATAGGTCCGGTGTCTTTGACTCCTCGCTGTATTGGGCTTCAGTCCAATGATACGCTGAGAAAGCGAGTTACAGGTCACTGACCAAACCTTCTGACCGCCAAATGCACCTTATGCTCTGATTAATGGGTTGAATCCAATAAAGCCTAGCGATGGAGTTCAAGTGCAAAGACTGGTGTAAAAAGAGTGACTGGATTTCCAATATACTAAACTCAATGAGGTCATTAAAAAAGCAAGTGTACGATATTATATCAGTGGTAAATCGAGCAAGGGTCACTAGTCAGAGTAAGAGTAATTGTTTTGGCATCGGGGAAGTCATACAACCGTTGAACACCAAATGAGCCGGCAGCTTTTACAATCACGGGCGGGGTTGCCAAATAGAATCTATAATAAATGATATATATCCTGAGCTACAAGTTTTCCGTGACAATATATATATATATATATATATATATATATATATATATATATATATATATATATATATATATATATATATATATATATATATAATAATTAAAAATCACATGCACGTGATATATAAATGTATATAAAGGTCAAAAGAAATGTAAATTGGTAACACACCGGGAAAAACGCTAAGGAGAATATTACGTGAACCAATGGCAGCTTAAGAAGGAAAATGGTAGATGTATAAAACGAAAAAATAGGGCAAACTATTTAACAGTTGTATGAAAATAAATAAAGAAGTTGGATTTGAACCTGTGTCATCAAGCGCTCATCGCTTATATGACCACGAAGCTCATCGCCAGAGCTACCATCCTCAACGGTTAAATAGTTTGCCCTATCTCTCCGTTTACTACATCTCTTATTTTCCTTCTTAAGCTTTCATTGGTTCACTTAATATTCTCCTTTGCGTTTTTCCGGGTTATGTTACCAATTTCCATTTCTTTTGACCTTTATATATATATATATGTATATATATATATATATATATATATATATATATATATATATATATATATATATATATATATATATATATATATATATATACACCCACAAAGGAAAAGTGAAAAATGATTCCGAGCGCTTTCGTCTTTATTCTTAAAGACCTTCTCAAGGAATGAACAGAAGGCTGGACATACATTGCCTTAAATAGTGGAAGGGGGGATTAGACTACCCAACACTGAACTTTAATTAGTGGGTGCAAAATCCTGAAACAACTTTATTTGATATTTTATGTATGTAGTGATAATGGGGTCTAGCATGAACAAACCAAGGCTTAGGTTGAAATTGGGGAACGCGTTAATTCAGATACATTCTAATATATTTCTCGAAATATAATTAATGCATTACTTATATTTCCAGACCCCATTATCACTACATATATAAAATCTCAAATAAAGTCGTTTCAGGATTTTGCACCCCCTAATTAAAGTTCAGTGGGGGCTACTCTAATTCCCCCTTCCACTATTTAAGGCAACGTATGTCCAGCCTCCTGCTTATTCCTTTAAAAGGTCTTTAAGAATAAAGACGAAAGCGCTGGGAATCGTTTTTCACTCTTCCTTTGTGGGTGTATCTACATATATATATATATATATATATATATATATATATATATATATATATATATATATATATATATATATATATATATATATATAATCTTAAGTGAGTTTTAATTTAACGGGTTTAATTTATCCAAACTAGTGTCATCACTGATTATCTAAACTCGTTTCTATTACCGATTTGCCTCTGGCATTCCAGCTCAGACTTTTATATTTTTCCTTCTTATGTACATATTTTGGCCGGCTTAGTTAACAGAGCTTCTGAAATGTCAATAAAGTAACGCTTAGGAGTGTAAGCTTGGATGTGTAATCTTAATCTTTTACACATTTGCCATAATATATAGAGGTATTTCAATTCATAAAATTTACACTTACTTCACCGTTGTAGATTTTTAATTATCTACTCAATTAATATATAAATAATTTGAGTGATAGTAAATGTTAAATATATGCGTCCCAAAGTTAATAAAAAATGATGTATTGGACCCAGGAGGAATTTAATTCAACAACATTAAGAAATTAATATTTTGTTGCTTGATTTTTTTTTGGTAATTTCAGTTGTTAAACGTTTGTCACATTCTTTTCATTAATTTTTGCCACTGTTCCTTACAGCATATCCACAACACTTCCTTATTTATTGGGGTTCTTTAATGGACGAGCTTTTTTAGATTCTTTTTGAAATTTATTTTTGATAGTCATTCAAAGAATAGTAATTTTGGACTATTCAAATAAGTTCCTCAGTGCAGAGGCTTCTAGAGTCCAAAATTCTTAAAATTCGGAGCTGCTGTCAGCGCTTCAATGAAAATGCCTCGTTTATGTTTAGGTAGATTCAGCTCAGTTATGTCAAGCAGCTGAACGATTCTCTTTTGTATATCTACTTCAGAAAAGGAATTTCTTTATATATAGGAAAAAACGGCAACCTCCTGATGATTGTAATTATCTCCTAGTCGGTATTTTACCAGAAAAAGAACAAAGATTTACGTTTTGGTTTGCCATTACCACATTTGCAAAAAATATCATCGAATCTAACAAACCTATTTCTTGTGTTTCAGGTAAGGGAACCGACCCATCCTTCAAGTCGAATTCGCATGCAGGGCGCCATGGCGTAAGTTTGCATACTCATGAATAACAACTAGATAGCAATTATACCACCGCAATTAAAGTGATTTCTTCTTCTTTTTCTTCATTTGCTTTCCCTCATAACTGGCTGGGAAGCATCAACGCAACTCAAAGCTACTCATTTCCTTACATCCTTTAGGAAGGCATTATTACTACTACTACACCTACTTATAGATGTAAATAAATATGGCATTGATGTGTTTACATTGGAATTTGATGCATCTGAATTATTTGCATTTACTGTTTCAAAGTAGCCAAGTGAGTTGATTCTCTGATGCTCTCGGAACTGAGAAGGTAGGCAACTCTCTTGAACGTTATCCGTTTTATCACAAACGAAGACACGTGTATTCATTCATCTAAGTGAATACCAACATTTTAATTTTAGGGCAAACCAAGGGTCACTATACGGAGCCGCAAGTTTTATTTGATCCGGGACTCCCAGCCGTCGATTAGCCACAACTAGTGTGGATTAACTTTGCTCAACGTTGGAAGCTCTGTTTATTATACTCATCTGTGTCTACCCCGATGTAGTTCGGAGCACTGAAGTATCTGAAAGTCTAATCGCAACGATGTGTTGGGGTAATTCTCCAAAAGGACTACTAAGGGTTTTGGAGATATCAGGTGATGAGTCATAGGTAACAGACATCAGGATGGTTCGTTATGTTCTATTTAAATTTTCCCTTGGGAAGAAAATTAATTTTAATCCTCATTTTAAGTAAGAGACGGAAATTTTGGATCATAATTGTGACCCTTACAAGTTTAGGATCCTAAATCTGCATAAACTAACTGTTAATAACCTGAATTGACCTTACACAACCCAACAATAACCTAAACTAAACCATCATAAGATGACAGAACCTAACTTAACCCTGTTAGGGATTCTAAACATAACCTGCATTTTAAAGCTTCTCCACTTTAGAGAATAGATTTTTAGCAATATTCACCACTTAATACAGTGTGGTTGACCTTATTAGTGTCATAGGAGGAAAATAAAGGGTAAGAAATAGACTTGATAATCGACTTGTGGTGAGAATACTCATTTGGTCCCTTAAAGCACACAGAGCCAATGACCCCCCCTCCCCCCTAATTCTATATCAGAGTTTAATTTTCAGCCCTTAGCTTGCAATTATTTCAACTGAAAGAACAATGCAAATGACTGCATTGGTCATTGGTGAGGGCAATTATTTAGACCCTTAAGCAACTTTCTAATTCCACTGAAACCTTATTTTCCATGGTCCAAATAAGACCCCTTAGAATGCAATTATTTAATCTAGAAAGAGCAATTCAAGGGCGTCAGAATAGCTAGAAATTATCCTTCCACCCATTGTACACCTGCTGCAGAGCCAAACTCGGTTATTTCTCCCCCAAACGAGTCATTCCCATGGTAACAAGGACCTGGGTGACAGGATTCAACATACAAGCTGTAGAACTTTTGAGTATTTTCCCTCTGGTTCAATTTCGTACTAATAAGTTCATCAGCAAATGGCGTAGGAATGTTCGCGTTTGCATTACCAGCTAGTGAAAACGTTATTTTTTGCAATCTTTCTCTATCTTGGTGATTTATGTGAAGGAGGTTCTCTTTATTTCTCTATACCCCTTGGGATTTTTCCTTTCTCCATTTTGTTGTGTCTCTCGTTAAGCATTTTCTCCCCTTTTTTTTCCTTATAGTTCGGCCTCTCCCGCTTGGATGAGAAAAAAAAGAATGGTATACCTCTCATCAAACCCTTTGCGCTGGGGCTAGGAGGGCAATGTAAATGAATCCTGTTTCATATTTTAAGTCCACAATGGTGTTTAAAGTTTATACTTTTAACATCTTGTGATCATTGTTTAATTTTTTTTCTTGCGGTTAAGGAGATTGAATATTATATGTTTTATTAGCCTTTGATTTTTTTCACTAGATATGTACGTTTATTTAATTCCTCTTTTTATAATTTTCTCTATTTACTCTCTTTATCAACACTGACGAGAAATGTCTTCGATGCTTACACCAGCTTTTTTATTAAATAATACTACTTAGTAATTGTTTTTGAGGAATTTATCATAATTGTAACCTCTTCAATTTTCAATTTTATAATTATTTATAATAATATATCTTAATATAGAACCACTTGGTTATATTTGAATTGACTGTTATGGAGGGTGGAGTTATAATTGTTATATGGTAACCCCTGAACATTATTTATATTAGTATATACTTAAATCGTTTTCTTTACACAAAAAGAAAATATAATTTTACGGTATGCTATGCCATTTATATATTGCATAACGTTGGTAATCACTTCTAATTTAATTATTAATAATTGTACCTTATTCTTATCATTCGACAGGCTTTTTTTTTGAGAAATTAATAATTTTTAATGTTAATTATAAAAAAATGGCAAAAGTTCTATGATAAAATATTGACGCATACTAAAGCAAATCATGCTTCCCTGTTTTGTTTTTTTGTGTGTGTTTTGGGGTCAGTTATCTACCGCTGAAAACTCCAATAGTTAGCGCTAACTCGAAATACAGGCGATAATTTTGGCTACCAAATTATCGCCTGAAATAGCGCAAAGAGAGTTGACAATTTAGAATTGCAATCCATTATTGCGAACTGATGCGCAAAAATTTCCTGGGATATATTGTTTGATGCAATTTTGTCGTAAGCCTAACATAACCTAACATACCACGTCATAAAAATGTAAGGTTAGAATAGCGATTTATAATCGTCGTTGTCATCGAAAATTGCTTACATTTTGTGGTAGCTGAGCTCACATAAATGTGAAGTAACCAAGCCATTTGTGGCGGGAATGAACATCATGTTCGCGTTCTTGACCCATAAAAATACATTTAGGTCCAAACAATCGTCGTAGGGATGTTTTGGAAATTTACCACGAAAACCTTGTTTCCTACGGCAGAGATAATAAAAAAACAACAATAGCACGCAATAATATAATAGAGATACAGTGGCACATAAAAAATAACAATGCTAACTTAATCTGTAAATATCTGCAATTTTATGGGATAGTTTTGTCGCCTAAATTATAATTATTATTGTAATTTTTTCGTTCAAAGTTACAAGAAATGATTATTTTTACTATGCGCCAAATTTTTCAATAATATAATTTCTTTGTATTGCTCTTTATAGTATACATTTCTCCATCCGAACCTAATATAGACAATTACCCTTTCAAGATCATAAGTGAAAATAATTTCTACATATAAGAGGCTAAAAAATATCTTTAATTATACGTCTCAGGTGATTCGAAGTTATTTTTTGTGGTTGTTTTGATGTTATCAGCGCTCTAGAACATCCGAGTTCTATTTCCGCTGCCACAAGTCCCTTTTTAGAGATGTGAAACAGTGAATAATTCGAAACAAATAAATAAAAAAAGCACCCAATCCGCTATGTAAGTAAAAATCGAGGGAATATAAGTAATGGGCCAGAAGTAATGGCAGAAATGTGGTGACTTTTAAGATTACTATACTTTTGGTATGTAATTCTCCTCTATCTTTTCTCTCCGCCATCTCTGTAAAAATGAAACGGAACTAAAAGAAAAAAAGAACACCATTTGATGATGGTGAATGATTTATCAGTTAATTCACTGCAATTAGGACTATTATTAGACGATATTGGGGCGTTCTCCATGATTTCTGGACCATTTTTAGTCCAATAAATTTTAAGTGAATTCCAGTAGTCTAAATAATATCTTAATTGCTTATAGTCATGCTTTTTTGAAGCTCGGATAGTTTTTGACTTTGCACCACTACTACCATTACCTGGTAGATTAAAGGTTGCTTCTTTCTTGTGGGGGTTTTATTGATAAAACAAAGAAATCTAGTGTAAGCAACAATGGAACTTTCACTCATTGGACAGAAGATGAAAGGGGTCCGAGATTATAAAAAAAGGAAAATACTGAAATAGATCAAAAGAAAGAGATCAATTCTAAAATAGTAAGGAACCGTAAATACTGATGTTGTGAAGGTGTAATGTAAACCTTCTGATTCAATTTCGTACAGGGTGTGTAGCAGATACTCAAGCGTACGAAGCTAAATCCCCTTGTGTGGGAGTGTGAGTTCTTTGATTTGAATTTGAATTTGATATAATAAGAATGAAAATGTGTGGTAGGTATATGAAGGTAAAAAAAGAGATGTTGAGTTTTGCCCTGTTGTAGAGGGCATCTCGCAGGTATTTTCTCGTCATTTGGTCACGTTGCGACTTTCAACATTTAGGTTCGTTTATTCATCTTCTTCTCTCTTTTTTTTTCCATATTTATATATCTATTTCTCACATATACATATACACACACACACACACACACACACATATATATATATATATATATATATATATAATTTTTTCTTGTTTTGTTAATAATAATTTATATTTCTACTCTTGCCGGTGTTTCGGATTTCTGTTCTCTTTTATTCATTTTGTTTGAGTTGTGTGCACTTCGCCTCTTTTTCTTCTTATTTGTTATTTTAATTAGTTGGTTGTATTAGTTGGTTTTAGTAGTCTTGATTAAGTAAAGATTCAAATTAGGTTTTCTCTCGGGCAATTTCTTCCACTCGGGAATAGGGCTTGCCTGGTGGCGCGTCCCCTAACTGCTCTCGGTATATCTAAGTCATTTCTTTGATAACAATCCGGCGTGGTTCTCCAAGATATAATGAATGCAAACTCCCGCTCTGTTCACCTCGTCTCAGCAATAAATAATAATAAGTATTTATAATGCGCCCTTCAGGGCTGTTAGGCCTCCCAGAGCGCAGGTTATGTAGTGAGTGCAGAGAGAGTGTAGAGAGGAAAGAAGGCAATTCTGAAGAGATGAGTCTTCAGGAGACGTTTATAAGTAGCAAGGGAGGGAGAGGATCGGACTTCGGCAGGACACCCTCTTTTCCTTTCCCTGAGGGTTATGGCTGGATACAACCAGAATAAGGATAGGAATGAGACTTTTTGGACTTTGTCCAGAAATCTTTCGGCTCGAAAGATCAAACTAAACAACAACGTATTCCATTTTGAAGAATTTAAGGTCGTTTCATTGGGAAACCATGACACTCTTTTTAAGCAAAGGAGATCCTTTTTCTTCAGCCCCTCCTTTTACTTCCAGTGTCCCCTCATTCACTTATCCTTATATCTTATTTTTTAATATGACCTGAAGAGTTACTACAATTTAAACAATGTGAAGCTCTTTTGTATCGCTATAATTTCTGATAGGAATGGTGCGAGGTCTCGGTGTATGAGGAATCTTACTCCACTTGTATGTGCCGTTTTTACCATTATAAGAGCGATGGTTGTGTAATCGAGTCCTTTGCGCTGGCAGGCAGGCTTCCTCCACGTGATTTTGTCATGGAGTGATTTTTTTTTTGTAGAATGTACTGTTTGCTTTTGAGCGATTTGTTTTTCATATTTTTTGAGTAGCTATTTTATATCATGCGTAACTGTTTATATAATTTTTAGCTCTATAGTCGATATTAAAATATAATTCTTGTGAAGGCTATGCCCTTGTCTGTTGAGGGCAGGATGAAATCTTAATAATATAGAAAACCCCTTTATAATGAGCCTAGGTTTCAATTATATAGTTTTTCTTACATTGCTGAGACCAAAGGTGTTCCATTCTTTCATTTAAAGTAGTTCTTTTAGTTCGTTATGTTTAGTATGATTCGATGATGTTCAAGCAATGCTTCCAGTCTTTTTAACCATGTAAAAAACGCCAATCATATAATAGATTTCCCTAGTGCCCAAATAATTTACCATTGTAGCGATAATAATAAAATAAAAATAATTGAATCGTTACTAATCAAAGAAATTCCAAACTGCAATTTGTCATAAGTCCAGCATAAATGAAGCCTCTATATATCAAACCTCATTCTAAAGGATATTATTAATCACCTAAAGCTAACGCCTCCAGATTAATGTCAGTTGCCTGTTATTTTATATTCCAATATTTGAGTTTTCTTTGTCGATTTCTCTTAGTTAACGACTCAAGATGATATGGTAAACTACATATCGAAACTAATCCCCTTTTAATATTAATAATAAACTTTATGCCCCAATAACAGTGGTTTCTTGTATATTTATTTACTCGTTATTGAGTGGAACAGTGTTTTCAGATATATATATATATATATATATATATATATATATATATATAGATAGATAGATAGATAGATAGATATATACGTGTGAATTTGGGCAGTATATATTCATTATAGCATGTTTTATTAAAAGCGACCGCTAGTTTCGAATTAATAATTCTTTTTTCAATCGTCTCGATTTGTCATATATTCGCCTTTTCTTCATTGTTTAACCTGTGGATAAGCGTACCGAAGTTCATCGGGGACTGATGTTTGTTATTTTGCCAAAGGAAGAAGTAAATTAATGTAATTTAGCACTTTCTTTAATTTAACTGACGCGTTTCGATACATCGAGTATCATCTCCAGAGTTACAATGGGAAATTATTACAAAGTATTCAGTTTATATATGTTACAAAATGTATTAAGAAAATTACGAACGAAGCTATACACGTATAGGCAGATTGGATCCAGGTGATAAAAGGTCGGAGAAATTGGTAGCCAGAGAGGAGGGTGGGGAGATTAAGCTGCTTGCTAGAGGAGATTAGTGGCTAGGGGCAGCTCTGAATACACCTGTCCCTCTGTTTGCTTTTCTTGCGCAGGGAAGAATTTCATTGGAATTAGACTGTATGTTTAAATTCGGTTGCTTCTCTTGGATATATATAGCTTCAAGGTAGAGCAGTTGACGCATGTTGGGAGCATAGTCTAAAATTTTTGTGTTTTCTTCTATCATTTTTTGGTTGAGGCATGTTCCATATATATATATATATATATATATATATATATATATATATATATATATATATATATATATATATATATTAGTGATGGAGTCGTTCCTTGGGAACCTTATTCGTAGCAGGAATGTGAAGACATATGCGATGGTTTTGAACATTTAATTTTCCTGACGTTTCGGTCATTAACGATTACCATCATCAGCGAATTCTAAATACAAAGAATTATTTTTATAAGAATAACTAAACATTACAGGAGTCAAAAATGATAACCGAAAGCAAGAAGTTAAAATGAAATATATAATCCTAAACCGTTGAAAGCAAATTGGTGAAAATCTGTTAATAAGAAATTGATGTAATATAGTAAAAAATAACTAAATTAAATATATATATATATATATATATATATATATATATATATATATATATATATATATATATATATATATATCGTGATCAGTGAAAACAGTGATCAGCAGTGAAATGAAACAGGTGTATGATGATTGATGATGTTTTCTATCGGATACGTAGTGTCATAATTAAAACGGATGTTTTGTATGAGCTTTAATTATCTTTAGCGCCAGATAATTTTTTATGCGTATTTTGTTTCTTAATCTTTCATTTTAGATAGGCAACCGCCCGCTTCCTCTGAAATTCAGGCATGTTTTAGCATTTAAGGAGCGAATTATTTTTTTAAGTAGGAAAAGATTATCGTGTTCAGTTCTACCTTCCTTTGGTCTATTTCTTTCACACGCAAGATTGTGAAGCAATGCTAATTAAACTCACACGTCATGTGTCTTACGAGTGAAATTGAGTGTGGATTACATGGAAGATCTTTGATGTCCACATTGGACCTATTCAGTGCATCCAGTTATACGTTCCTATTCATTGGTTCCAAGTGAGTACCTTAGAAATTTTGGTCTGGTCTCTCCTACTCCAAAATATGAAAATATTGGCTTTTAAAACGTTTACTAAAGACATGTCATTGTAAGTTATATATATATATATATATATATATATATATATATATATATATATATATATATATATATATAATATTTAAAAAGGGTTTTGGCTTGAATATGTATCTATTTTTACTGGTAACTAAAATGGCTTGTAAAAAAAAAACACAACACCACCTGTTCCTTATTTTATAATCATTAATGAGTTTCTGGTCTAGAGATTTTCAGACTAAGTGTCACACTTTTATCTCTGAAGATCTGTGCCTGTATTCCTTTTCTATCTTATTCCTTCCTTTAAGTCCTACTTCATGTCTACTCTCTCCCCTCCCCTCTGCCCGATGAGTACCTGTTTGTGTTCCCCCAAATAACAGACGAGAAGGTTCTGTGCGACAAGGAAAGAAGACCTCGGAATGACTGAAAAAGGCTGTAAAAAACTGAGCGATTCTGTATCCTAAGTACCCTGGATGTTTTTTGGAGGGAAAGGGGTGAAATGAAATAAGGGTTGATGGGGAATCCAAACGATGAAGAGGCATTTGTCGAAGAGTTTGTCAAGCGTGTTGGCTGGGTTTGTTAAGGGTGGCCTTCCCTTATATAATGAATTTCGCAGTAACATTAAGGCCAAGTGTTGGAATATTCACTAAAGGCGCTCCTTCGTGCTAAATATGCCTTCTTTAAAGGAGATCTTAGCGTGGGAAGTCGCCTGACCTCGTCCTTGATTCAACGCCAATGAGCAAAACCAAAATAAATCAAAATGGTATGATTTGAGGGGGACTTGGAAAGTTTGGTACGCTAGAAACCATATGGTTTGAAATATGATCTCAAGACATGATGAGATAGATCCCTTGGATGGTAGGACCGATGAAGCGCTAGGCCGTGTAATTATGTACTAACCGAGTTGTAGAACTGGCTGATAGATGAGGCTCCCCAATGTAAGCAATGACATTTTTCCTTAAATACGAGTATATGGCATTGAGGTGATGATGATTTTATCACCTACGAAATTTCCTAAGCAGTCCAAGTGAGTGTTAATATAAATACTGGCAGTAACTAGAAGTAAAGAAGCTGCCCTACCACTGAGCCTTGAGTCTATATTTGATGCTAGCATAATGAACATTACCCCCCCCCCCACCTCTCTCTCTCTCTCTCTATTTAAAATAAAAATAAGCGAAGCCACTCTCAGAATGTTATAAATGTACTCGGGCGAGATAATGTTTATATAGATCATAACATCTGCACCTTGTGTCCCAGGATGTTCATTCATACATGTACATGGCACAGGATGACACATGAGAAAACAGGAAGTCTCTTTAATGACCATAAAGGTGAATGATTTGCCAGATTTTTATGCAAAAACGAACATAATTGCACAAGGATAGAGAGAGATATATATTCTCTCTCTATTTCTCTCTTTCTATATCTCTTTATTTATCTATCAATCTATTTCTATCTTCTCTCTCCCCTTGTAACTGTTGTTCCAGTAAGACTACTGTTTTCGTTTGAGTAGATCCTGAGGTAGATTCGTTCGATGTTACAATTCAGTAATAGGTCTATCTTGTGTCGTCAAGCCTTGCCTCTACCATAGGAGGCCAAAGCATAATTTCGTGTGGCACCCAATTGTCTATGTATGCGCGTGTGTGTGAGACAGAGAAAGAGTAGAAGTAGCGGGTTGGACTGACAAGTGTAGGCGTCTCTAGTTAGGGGTATTGGTTGTATTACTTGGAGAAGTTTTTCCGTGAGAATGAACAGTTTAAGCGAGAAATAGAGTGATACGGAACCTGCGTTCAGATTTATCTAATTGCCCCTCTGCTCTTCTGGTCAAAGATTGTTGTCCATTTTGTTTTTCTTTGTTTTTAGTCTTTAAAATGTCCATTTTCAATTTTTCTACTGTGAAACCGCCTGGTGTTGAATCGGTTATCAGGTGATTACTATCTCTCACCATTTCCGATTCTCCTTTGTTACCAGTTCAATCATCTGAAAATCTCCTAAGCATGGCCGAAAACAGTTTAGGGAAAATAGGGATCCTTTTCTCAATTCTTTACTCATTTGTATTTTGTTTACTATGCAAATGCAAGTTTTATTTAGTCTTTGTTTCTGTACTGCACTTAACACTATAAGGCCCTTCATATAATGTAATTAGATTACATTTCCCGACCGTGACATCTAGCTCTTATACCATGATAAAACCACATTCATGCTTCACAGATGGGACCACACAAACAAGATGAATTTAGTCTCCAACTCTTCGTTTCACAAAGGTAGCTCCGGGTGTAGTGAAAATCTGTAAAACTGTTAAAAAACATTACATTTTTAAATCTCTTTTTCGAAGATATATTAAAATGAAAGTACCTAAGTTACCTGTAGAACAACAATACAAGAGTGTTTCTTACATACCTGAAAATTACTTTCATCTGACCGGATAACTTTAAACCATTGTTCCTGTTTCATTTTTATGATTTTTGAATCAGCGGAGACGTTTTTTCCTGCTTTCTCTGCTTCTATAATTTCTTTAGTTTTAGTCATATCACTTATTTAGATCGATACTAAATACACAATAGTTATAAAATTAAGCTAAAATACAAGAAATATTGGTTAAATTTCTATTTTAGAAAACATGCCAATCTTTTAATTACACACCATTTAGTAAAATACTAAGTGATTCAAAGAGATTAGCAAACTACACATTATTATCATACATACATATATGAATATGATGAATTATAAAAAGTTTGATTGAATATGTTAAATATATAAATATATGAGGGGTGCTTTATACTTTTGGCAAAAAGTGTATATTTCTGGATTGGAAGTTGTTTGTACCTCTTTTGAGATGGGCTCGTATATTTCCTCCGCAAGAATGTGAGCAGAGTTGAAACTCCTGATTTAAATGGAATTTTTAGTTCCCTGATGATATTAATAAAAATATCAACAAACAGATTTCGTGAGAAAACACCATAATAAACTAGTACATTTTGTGAGAGAACGAAACCTAGATCTCATTTATAGTTTGTGTTAGATTTTAAAATTTTATGGTAATTTTGTAAAAAAAGGAAAGATACCGAAAATATTTATATTATAGCTTATTTTCACACTTGGTAGTCCGAAAAAAGAGTTAAGACTCCCATCGTGTATCTTTAAGTGTGCTGCTCAAGTAATAATGACACAAAATACACTTCTTGAACTCCTTTTCACTCTCTTTGTTGTAGTTGCGTGCACAATTGTAAGGTTTGACCTCTGGTGTTAGGAAGCGATTTAAGCGTAATCCACAAATTACGCTAATTCCAATCTGAAAAATGGAGGAATGTGATTAGTTAATTGGGGTAAGGAGGGTTTTGTGTTTAGAATAACAAATACAAAGGCACGCGTGTCGGGAGATAGGCAGGCAAGCTGGGACGTGAGTTTTTTATGGCGAGAAAAAATGACAGGGGATCGTTCGTGCGCTAAAGCCAGTTCGATTTCCCCCTTTCGGTCCTTAATAAAAAACGGAGTTAATCTCTCTACTCCACCAGGCGGTTTTTTTTTGCACCTGCGGAGACACCCTCGCCCTGCCACAAAGACTTCCGTTGGCAGATTTCCTTTGGCAAGAGGGGAAAATGTGGTGAACTCCTTCTCAAAAGAGCGCTCTTAAGAAGCAAAAGGTTTGGGGGGGGAGCTATCTCTCTCTCCTTCTCTCAATTTAATATGTAAAGGAAATGGATATAAGCTAACTAGCTTGCAGCTCCACTATCCATTTTTAATTTGATTTCCAATTTTGGTTAAGGGGGTCGGACCAAAGATGAATTTTTGAACTGACAGAAGGGCTTAACTAAATAAGCGCCCCCCCTCCTAAGAGACCATTAAAGGCCACAGTAATTGCAAAGCTGCGAGTGGAAGCATCGTATTGGAAAACCGAAAAACTCTAGTTGGAGCAATACAGTAACTACGGCCTCTATAGCAACTACTCTCTAGTCAGAAATCCCTATGCAAGGCACTACATCAAGGTTGTATTAGGATTAGTTCGCCCTGATTCATTTTTCTTCCAATTCTTCTCACAAATTGACCTGCCTTAGTTGAGAAACAGCCGAGTTTAGGAGTTACGTGTAATCCCATGGCGAAATAAGCAGTTTCTTCTCGAACTATATAATATATTCTTTTTATTTCTAACTTCACTTTTTTACGTACCTCTTTTCACAAAGTTCTTTGCTAGTATGCCACCGTTGGTTTTCAACTTTGAATAAATTAATGAAATTGTTTGTTTTTTTACAATTTGTGGTCGTTACGCATCAATGCCAATAAAAATACCCCCATACTCACCCGTGTGCTTATTAGATCAAAAGCTATATAAAATAAATACGAATAAATAAAAATTAAATAAAAAATTTAAAATAATTTTCACGATTGTGGTCGGAACACATCAAAGCCAATAAAATATATCCCTCTTTGTGTGCTTATTAAGCAAATAGCTATCCGAAAATGACAACGAATAAATAAAAATAAATAAATAAATTTTAAAAATAACTTTCACAGTTGTGGTCGGCACGCATCAATGCCAATAAAACAACATCCACACTCACCTCGTATGCTCATCAGACCAAAAGATACCCATAAATAAATAAACAAATACAAATTAATAAACAAATAGAAAAATCGCTCCCATCGCTGGAGCCTGATGGCTAAGTGAAATCCCGGTACTCTGGATGCGTTGAGTCTTATTCTCTATCCGTGGTGGAGGTCGGCGGATGTGGGATCATATTTCACATAATCAATTCTCTCCTCAAATTCACAAAACTCAATGGTAATCCTCTTGTCAAGGACGGGTAGAAGCCTCCTAGCGTTCTCGGATTGCATTTATAAGTTCTTCCGCTTTGATAGATACGTGGTTGTTCGTGATATTTGTTCCTTACTTCGGACGAACTTTCGCGGGGCGGAATTTTCAATTAATTTTTTGTTTCTCTTCATCTTTCTATTTCCAATATTCGCCCCCCCCCCATGCCAGTATCATTTAACAATTCTTAAGCGAAATTCAACCTGTTATCGTAGAGCCAACTGGAGTATGGATTTATAAAAGGGTTCCTAAAGTTGATATGTTAGGGGAAGTGAAAGTGTAACTACTATATATAAACTTACTGAGGAACCATTAGAATCTATATGGGGGTGGGCACTTTTTGGAACCCGCCTTTCCGCCGGAAGCTGGGATTTACTTGTTTTGCATAGATTACCATTAGCATCTTTTCGAAATCTGTCTCGTAACTATTAGGTTAGGAAGGCGTCACTAGGAATTTATTTGTCCTAAATGTCTCTCTCCCCTCTCACGTTTGTAATTAAGAAGTTATATTTATGCTATAGTAGTTTCCATTTACCTCGAAAAGTCCGCTGAGACTTAAAAAATTTCGTTTGACGGTGTATTTAGTCGTGTATAAATTATGTATATATGTACAGGCAAGTTATAATTGGCCCTCGAGTCGTAAAAATGCTAATTATTCCTTCTCGGAATTGCGATCGTTAGATCTAAGCCTATCCCGCGACTTTTCCCTTAGACGCAAGTTTAGTCTAACGCACCAGGGTTATCCAATGGATGAGCCTACCCCACAAAATCTGCTCTTCCCCTAAGGGGCAATTGTGGGGCAGAGGAGTGATGGAGTGCTTCATTCAGTCTAAAGCTGGGTTCTCGCCAAGGTCTTGGGGGAGGGGGGTGTAAGTGTGAGGAAACATCTGCGAATTAGTTTGTACTAAACGAAATTTTTGTACAGACAGGTGTTAACGCCCTGAGGAGTTGGGTGGCCGGGGAAATTACGCAAGCCTCGTTGACAAAAGTGGACACCTCGTCTTGGTTTTATCAACTTCAGAACAATTTTGTGGTGTTTAATTTGTGGTCTGATTCATTGTGTGGATTTTTTCCATCCAATAAAAAGTGTTTTGAAATTGATCAATGAGCGAAATTGTCTCGGTTTTAGTGTAATTTGAAGTAGTTCTCGAAACGGAGAGAAAAGGATTTGTGTCCTAAATGTTGTAGTTGTTACATTTCGCCTTTAACATGTTAATAAAGTCCACTTCTCAACACTCCATCATCCTCTTCCCCAATCTCCTCAGGAAGTTATTTCACGACCCGCGACCTGTTGTCATGTGACCAGACGATTCGAGCGTTATCGAGGATTGGCTGTGAGACTTATTGTGAGAGGTCGTTGAGTAAAATGCCCTTTGCCCTCTACCCAGGGGGATGTCAACTAAGGGACTCCGCTGCATGATAGTGATAATTTCTTGCGGGTCCTTGGCCCTCAGTGCCAATCTTTGGTCGCTCAATGTGGTACTGAATTGCTGGTCCGTCTCAACGGAAATTTTGGAATGGTTCCTAGTCTTCATTTTCATCTGTACCTGCCTTCCGTCGGGAACGTTGACATCAAACCTTGGATGTAGTAACCATGGCAACGGTGGTTGGGGGCAAGACCCGGATAGGTTGTCTGATAATAAGAGTGAGTATCGCCTCAATTTCTTAAATTTAAAGGTGCCCCATTCAGTGAAAGTGAGGATATGGTGTTGAAAATGTTTACTGCAGGGTGAGACCCTCTGCAGCAAATATTTAACAAAATATAACTTTGTGTAACAAAGCACATATTTACTAATGGTGAGGCTCCTTGTGGCACATATTAATAGAAGGTAGGGCTCTGTGTTGCAAAAATTTAGTACATGTTGAGACTCTGGTGTAGCAACGATTAAGTACAAGGTTAGGTCATATGTAGCTAACATTGAATGAAAAATAATCGATATAAATGATCCCCCGAAATAAAAAAAGAGCCGTGTCCCTGCGATAGATAGATAGAGATGGTGTCTTATTAATTAATAAAAGTTATTGTCTCTACTTTGTTTCTCTCGTTTTGTCGTTTCTTCACCGATTAAATTTGCCGTGTACACTATTACTACTACTACATGCAACTACTAGCAGTTATCTTATTGATAGTAGCAATACTTTGGTGACGTTCCTGACAAAATTCCATATTTATTTCCAGTAATAGCCTAACTAGGCTAGCCTAGTCCTCATTGGTTGCCATTAGAGAGTTGCTAGCTCAAAATTAGTGGCTATCAATTTTGTTTTTTCTTTTTTATTTTAATAAAATGAAAAAAAGATTGTACAACAAAATGACTATAAAATTGATGAAATTTGCTTAAAAATATTTAGGTTTTAGTTTTTTCAAAGCGCCACTTTCTGGATGACTATATTTTTTAGTTTCCAAAAAATGAAATTTATGTAAGTACTACGACAAAAGTTCTACGCTGGTAAGCTCAAACCTCTGGCCTAGAAAGCAGTGCGTAAGTGTTAGGAATAAAGAAAATAGGGTATTGGGGTTTATTGGGAGGAGTGAAATAGGAGAGTGCTGATGTCATTTTGAAACTGTAACTGGCATTAGTTATCCCTTATCTTGACTATGCGGTCACCATATTATAAGATGGATATTGGTTTGCAAAAAAGGATGACTAAGATGATTCATAGTTTGAGGAGATTACCTTAGCTTTCTAAATACATTAGAAAAGAGAAGAGGTCATGAGACTTGATTAAGGTCTTCAAGTATGAAAAATGTTCTAATAGGGTAGAGATAGATAAGGTTCTTATTTTTAGTGAGCAGCGTAGGACACGGAGCAATGGGTTTAAGCTGGACAAGTTTAGGTTTAGTCAACAGTCAGCATTCTCCCTTATAATTGCGTACGTACCATAGTTGTTCAGTTCTATTCATTTTCAGGGACATACATATATATATTGTGATATGTCATACAAACGAGTAATAAACATGTTTTAAATAAAAATGTAGAAAGGAAACAGATAAAAGGCAGAAAAATTGCAGAAAACATAACAAGTGTCAAATATCTTAGAAAATGGCTATACTGACTGACAGCCTGGTATCGTGCTTAATATTTTGATTTAACTTTGAACTTATTTATTATTTGTTATGGATAACGAAAATCAATCGTTTAGGGTGACATGCAAGCGGGAGTCTTGTGTATGTTTGGTCTGCTAATTTGGTTATCCATCTGAGCTCGGCGAAAAAATAATTTTTATTTTTTTTTAATACATTTCCTGCCTAGCAACGGATTGTTATGGTTCCGTTCCGCCAATCTCGCCTTGACAAGCGACGTGTTAACAAACAACGTCTGTTGACTAACATGCCGAACATATTCCTTTAGTGTGGAACGCTTGCTGTGGCATTAATGCTAAACGACTGTTTGTGATTTGGCAAGATCGTGTAAATAAGACAAAAACTGACGAGAACAAGATAAAGGGGCATGGAGAGAGATTACTATCAGAAAGAAATTGTGACACATACACAACCGTAAGGAATACTAGGAACTACAAGTTTTAAATGAGAGAGATATCCTCTCTCGATCACACGCGTCTCTTTTGGGCCTGTAAAACCTCTATAAAATTAGGTAATCCCTGTATGTGAGTGTTACTCTCGGATTGGAGTGAGCGCCGAGGGTAGCTGCTATCCATCGCCGAGCGAGACAGGGCGTCGTACGCTGCCTTTCGCTCTTCACTGCCCTCGTTGATGGCCATATGGCCCAACCTCCTCTCAGTTAATTATTTCGGTTAGGCCATTTAACCCATCTTATTGGTTGATAAGTGGCTGCAGTGGTCGTCCTAGTAAATTTAAATTCTACTCACCTGAGGCACCGACCCACCCGTGTAATGTATGTGTAGGTGTTAAGGGGAAAATTGCGGTAGGAAGGGGGAATCTTGCACGGAAATATGTTTATTTTTATGAAATTTGAAAACTAACGAGGGCTTATTCTCCAAAAAGCTACTAAGGAGAGGTTCTTCCACAATGTGGTGAAGTTAGGTGTAGTTAAAATGCATGGAAGTATCTCGAGTGGTTCAAAGAGGATTTTACTTGAATTAAAGTGAAATAGCAACGAGGCCACGTCCTGCATCAAGTTAGTAATGATAGATCCATAATGGAAGTGGTGAAGTTAGGAAAAATGAAAATAGTGGAAGATACACAGCTGCAGGTCCTCCTGCAGAGATTATGACCAGGAGTGTGCGCAACTGTGGATACTAAGGTCGGAGGGGAACACCGTTCTTTCAGGCTTTAGTCATAGCAAGGACAATAACCGTGCTGCAACATCCATCCCCCTTGCGGGCGGTTTAAAGAGGAAGCTACTTGGAGAGCTTGTGTCAAGAGGGGTTAGAAGAATATGTAGCAATGAGGACTCTTTCTAAACATTGAAACACCCTCTCTCACCCAAAGCCACTTCTCCCCTTGTGTGCGAAAGGGGAAGGCAACAGAACGATTAAAAAAACATGAAAACAATATAAAGATTAGTGCTGACAAATATTGATAGTCTCATCTCCAGAGGTGGGAAAGAACTCAATTATAACCTTAAAAATTAGAATTTTGAGACCCCCCTCTCCTTCTGGGGTGGGAGGGGGTGGAAAGAGAAGGCTGAAAGGATCGAAAGTAAGGGATGGAAAGGATTGAAAGAGATAATTTTAAGGGATTGATATTAAGAAAGAGGTAATTTATTAAGAAAGGAATGGAAGTAGCGAGAGGAGATGGTTAAAGGATTGAACAAAAATGACTGATAATGCAGGGAGGGGCAAGTGGGGGGGGAAAAGCAGAATTGAAGCAAAGTGAATTGAAAGGATTGATAACTTGTTTGAAAGGATAGAAAAAATATGAGTGAACGGAATTAAATTAGGACGATTGAGGGACGAAAATTGCTCCCTTCCGTTTGCTAGTTTCTCCCTTGTTCCTTCTTCCTCTTCTTCATTATTTTTTATTTCCATGCTCACTGAAACTTTGTTCCTTCTCCCTGTGCCATGTTCCATTACTCTTTCAGCCTCTCTGTTTCTTTATTCGTTGCTCGTTCTGCCTTCTACCTGTTTCCTATACACTTCCTTCTTGGCCCCGTAAGGGGCGCGGCGATTTGTCATCATGGCCGCCGTGCTGACGGGACTCAGCACCCCATCCTACCCCAGCTTAGCCTTTTCTCCTTCTTTCAGACAGCCTATATTTCTCCCCTAATTCGTCGCTTTTCATACAACCTCTCCCACAACTTTCTTTGGTCGGCCTCTAATTTCACAGGGTAATTGCTGACCTTCTTCTCAGCTAAACTTTCCGGATCGTGGCTGAGGGGGGAGGGGACAATGTTCCCTAACCCCTGAGCTCCGGTTTTGTAACAACCTGCTTCATCCCCACCCATACCTTTCTCACATTCCTTTTCATTTCTTCTTCACAATTTTACGCCGTGTCCAAGGTGGAGCCGCCATGCGATGGAACGCAAGACCACCAGACGGGAGGGGTGGTCCTGAATGGCGGCACCTGGCTCTGCCAGGCCTGTACGCAGCCCTTGCAGTGAGTGCTACTGCGAGAGGTGATGAGCTATTGTTCCCGTATAAAATACAAGGTCACTATGGCCAATGATGAACAAATTAAAAAAAACAACAACCCTCAACTTCCCCTCTTTCATCGACGGAGCCACCCTCGGGCAGCTCGACAGAAAAAATGGAGGTCCTTCCCTGTGCTTGCGCAGGAGACCATCCTTATTTCTCTAACCGAAGAGCAGGTTTACTCCTCTCCTACGCCTACGGGTGTAGGGGACTCCCCCTCATCCCCTTCTTTGGAGGTGCTTTCGGGCGCCTCCCTGTATCCAGCGGCAGTCCCTCCTTTTCTTTCCAAGGGGACTGCCAAGAAAGCCAGCAGGCAGCCCATGGTCGACCGCTCCCCATTGAAGCGTCTCGGTAGGGCAAACCCCTCTCAGGAAGAAGAGGGAAGCCAGGCCCCTTCGGTAACTTCCCTCAAAAGACCTGCTGGCAAGAATATTAAACCTTGCCGGGGTCAATTCCTGTGCCTCCCCACACTTGACTATTGACAATGATGCCAACGGGACCTGCGATGTCCTGTGGGGGGGGAGGGAAGGTGGCCAACTGGAGCCCCCCCCCCCCCTGAGATAGACATGGTCCTTGAGGTAACCCAGCCTCAGATGGTAGGGCATTTAATGGGGAAAATCCGGGCTCGGCGCCAAGCACCGAAACCGAATCCACCCCTATGCAAGGTCCTCTTCAAACGACTGGGGATTCTCAGGCAGTACAAGGAGGGAAGGGATCTCCTCCGACTGGTGCCCCTACGACTGCCAGGACCTTTTCTATTTCGGAGAAGGACCTGGTGGAGGCCGGTGCATCTGGCCTGGGGGCTCCTGTCGGCGAAGGGGAGAAGCGGGTTCATTCTCCGCCCTCCTCTCATAAAAAGAAGAACAGAAAAAAGACTAAGAAGACTCGGGGCTCCTCTCAATCTGCGGGGGCTACGGGGACGGATGGGTCTGCTGCCACTTTGGTAAGCGACCAAGCCAAGATCGGCACATCCGGCCCCTCTGCCCCCCGAGTACAGAGCCCCTGACTATGAATAAGACCAAAAGTGCCCAGGGCGGAGCCTTGATAACATCGGGGCCCCTCATAGAGAGGTTACCTGGCGTTTTCGAGCCCGCTGGCTTCAAACGCTTCCTCGTTATTCGCTCCACTGATGGCAGCATGTTGGCCAACTGCAACACGATCCATCAGAGAAGAGCATTAACTAGTGTAATTGGTAGAGAGACGAAGGTGACCCGTTTCTCGGACGGAAGCCTTCTGGCGAATGCGTCGAATCCCGCCGAGGTGGCAAAGATAAGTGCTCTTCGGACACTTCATGGCACCACGGTGAGTGTGACGTCACACTCTACCATGAACTTTGTGAAAGGAGTAGTTTATGTAGGGAACTCTTTGAGGACATCACCCTAGAGATGGCCGACCATGGAGCGATCAAGGTCAAACGTGTGATAAAAAAGCAGGGAGGGGCCTCGAGACCCACCCATACACTGTTCATCACGTTCAACTGTGACAAGCTCTTTGAGTCGGTGCGTGCCGGTTGGTACCGCTACCGCGTGAAGGCAATCGTGCCACTGCCGTGGCGGTGCTATTACTGTCACCGCTTTGGCCATACAAATCATGCTTGCAGACGTACAAAGTCGGGGTTACCCGAAGTTAGTGGAAATTGCTCCAAGGGCGCACACGATAAGTCTAAATCGTGTGTGGCCAAGTGTATAAATTGCGGAGAGCCGAACCCCGCTTCTTAGAAGCAATGTGGTGCATATCTCCTTGAGAAAGAAATCCTGGCAGATCAGGTCCAGGGTCGACTCTCATTCCGCGAGGCTAAGGACTTGGTCCTGGCGTCCCCGGGTCTGCCTGGGACGTCTTATGCCTTAATAGTTAGAAAGGCACCCTCTGCTCCTGTCCCATCAAGGCCAACCAGCACGGTTGTTTCCGTGCCCATTCGGAGCCCTTCTGCGGGTTCTACTCAACCCGGGTGCTTCCCTGGTAAAGCTGGCGGCAAGAATGGTTCACATAAAGCCCCGGCTAAAACCAGGGTTTCCCCCCTTCTCCCAGCGTGAACGTTTCCCATAAGGCAAAACGGCCACACGCCTCCACCAAGTCGTTAGACTCACAGGAGGCAACACCCCTGAAGTTGGTCGCCATGCCATCTTCGGGGGTTCCTAAAGCTGTCCCCCGAAAGGAGGACATCAACAAAGGAGCTTCGGCTCCTTCGCGCACACCAAGTGGTGGGCTGAGTGGCTCAGAGACGGTGGTTCCTCGAAAAGAGCCCTGCCCCCGCCTCCGAAGCCGCAACGTTCGCCTAAGGCTCGAGGCGGAGGGAGGAAAAGACTCGCATGGCGAGCCCAACCTCCCCCAATAAGTCCTCGAAGGCGACAGCGCCTTCAGCGCTTTGTCCGGCCAACAGTGCCCGCGGTTCTGCCTCCAGGAAGCGTACGGCCATTCCTGTGAGGGTCTTATGTTCGAAGAGGGACCCTGCGTCTCCACCGAGCAAGGCCTGGAGGGCATATTTCCTCAATGGAATTGCCGTGGACAGCGGGCCAACTGGGAGGAGCTGCGGAGGCTCGTCTCGTCCCGTCCCCCGGTAGCTATTTTTTTACAGGAGACCATGCTAGTCGCGTGCCCCCTGCCCGCTCTCCTGGGGTATAAGAGTCTTGCGACCCCACCACCGCGAGATGGCCTAGCTGGGGTATGCGCAGTTTACACCTGGCATGATGTCTCCGTTCTCTCTTTCGCTTTAGATACCTCCTTTTAGCCAGAGGCTGTGCAGCTTCACCTGGATAGGAGGTATACTATCATTTCTGCGTACATTTCACCGTCAGATGACTTCGACGCGGGGGACTTCCGCCGCGTTGTGGCACGGTTACCGAGACTCTTTCTCTTGCTTGGAGATCTGAACGGCAGGCCTGCTCTCTGGGGAGATTACTCAATAAATCCCAGGGGACAAGTCCTTGCCGATCTTGTCGAAAAGCTTGAGATAGGTGTCCTAAATGTGGATGGGTTTAAGCATCACTGCACAAGAACCGATTCATTTTCTTGCCTTGATCTATCTTTGTGCTCTTCGGATGCACAGCCTGATTTTGATTTGGGGGTGGTCGATAACCTCCATGGTAGTGATCACTTTTCCATTTAAATATCATTTTCAGGGCAACTGTCGCCTGAGAGCCCACGTCGGTGGTGCTTAGTGCGGGCGCGGTGGCCCGCATTTCAGGAAATTCTCTATCTCAGTCGAGGAGTTTAGGTCAGTAGATGAGGCCGTTGAGTTCTTCTCCGGCAACCTCATTGCCGCCGGTCTGACTACTATTCTCAGAACGTCTGGCCGTTTTGCACGCCGAACACTCCATGTTGGTCTGCCGAGTGTGAGACGGCCCTCAAACAGAAGCGTTATGCCGCCCGAACGATTTCACTGCCGCTGAATTTCCTTTGGCTAGGGCTATGTTCCGGTATATTTCAAAGCACGCCCACCACTCTTCTTAGGCGGGCATACGTGTCTTCACTTAACGGGAAGACCCATCTGGCAGAGGTGTGTAAGCGAGTCAAAAGGATTTGGGGCAAGTTCTCGCAGGACCCCCATCCTGTCCTTCAGGAGAATGGGACCACAACTTCGAACCCCGCGTCCGTGGCGGAATCCTGCGCGACAGCTTTCTCCGCATTCTTTTGCCTGGATGCTGTGCCGCCAGCATTCAATGCATGTCGTAATGTCGCGGAAGGCTGCCGACTGGACTTTACCTCGAGAGGCGGAGACCCCTTTAAGGACAGGTTTACTCCAAATGAGTTTCGTTCCGCTCTTTCTTCATGTGCGGACACCACCGATGGTCCGAACAAAATCCCGTACACTATGCTTCGACACCTGGGTGAGCGAAGCATGGCCTTTCTGTTAGATTTGTTCAACAGGATCTGGGTGGAGGGTCTCCTCCCAGATTCCTGGCGAATCGCTACTGTGCTCGCCTTTTGCAAACCGGGGAGAGATCACTCTATTCCGGCCGGTTTACGCCCAATCTCTCTAACCTCTTGCGTGTGTAAGTTGATGGAGAAATTGGTAAATATTAGATTAGTCTTTTTCCTGGACAGCGGAGGCCATCTGCCTTCTGCACGGTGTTGCTTCTGCAAGTTCCACTCCACGTCGGATGCTCTACTCAGACTAGAAAATGCCGTCTGTGAGGCCTTCCTTCGTAGAAAGCACTACGACTTGGCGTTTTTCGATCTGAAAAAGGCCTATGATACTGCATGGCGATATGGTATCATGGAGACTCTCCACAATATGGGGGCGAGGGGGCGCCTTTCAATATTTATATATGAATCTTTGCGAGGTCGTCGATTCCGCGTACGGTTGGGAGGAGCCATTTTCGGCCCAATAGAGCAGGAAGAGGGTGTCCCGCAGAGAAGTGTCTTCATTGTCACACTCTTTGCCCTGAGCATCAACGGCATGACCTCAGGGCTGCCAGAAGATGTTTTCGATACGCTCTACGCGGGCGACCTTTCGATCTCTTTTGGCGCGGCCCAGATGCCAACTCTGGAGCGTTGACTCCAACAGGCATTGAACCGCGTATCTCGCTATGCCGAAGCGCACAGGTTTCGGTTTTCCTTGGCCAAGACTAAGGTGGTGCACTTCTGCCGCCATCCACGGCTCCACCCTGACCCAGATTTGTTTCTTAATGGGGTGCGCCTGGAAGTGGTTGAATCGCACCGTTTCCTTGGTCTTTTATTTGACCGACGCCTCACCTGGGAAGCTCATATTCGCAGCCTTAGGGTCTCTTGTACCCGCGCCATGGATATTCATCGTTCCATGACGTTCAGCGCTTGGGGCGCTGATATGGCTACTGTCTTACTTTTTTTTATCGATCCTTTGTCCGTTCAATGCTCTACTAGGGATGTGAATTTTATGCATCTGCAGCCGAACGTCTATTGCGGTAGGTGGACTCGATCCAACACACCGGCTTTCGCTTAGCGCCTGGTGCCTTCCGCACTTTCCTTATTGAGAGCCTGCTTGTCGATGCTGGGGAGATGCCATTATCTATGTACCGTGCACGGGGCATTACTCGCCTGTACGCACGAGCGCAGCGTCCCCCTTTGTTGCCAACGGTTCTCAAAGAATCCTCAGCTAGGCCCGACGGTGCCTATGCCGCCGAGAGACGCAAGTCATACCCTAAGCCCTTTGGGTTTATGTCTAGGAAACTCCTTCGAGAGCTAGATATAGCTCTCGAGCAGGGGGCACCACTGTTCCACCTAGAACGCTACCCTGGAGGGTACCACATTTGGCTATTTGTCACTACGCCTCTGCTCCCAATCTTGTACAGCGACGGGAGTATTGCGTTTGACCTTTTTGTAGCACACCTCGTGTCACGCTGGTGCCGTGCCAGTGTATACGGATGGTTTCAAGTCCCAATAGGGGGTCGGCTTCCATGCCGTATCCCCTCTGTTTGAAGTCAGCGGGACTCTGCCAGGCGCTGCGTCTGTTTTCACGACCGAGCCGGTGGCAATACATCACTCGGTACGGGAGATTACGCGACGTGCCCGGTTCTGAGACCGGATTGTGATCTATAGCGACTCACAAAGCGCCCTGAGTGCTCTCGGGCTATTGGAATCTCCGCATCCCCTGGTTTGCGATATCCGTGACGACACGGTTTTGGCGAGCCGGGTGGATGTCGAGATTATATTCTGCTGGGTTCCTTGACATGTAGGAATTGCGGGGAATGAGCGTGCCGATAAGGGCGCCAAAGAGTCTTTCACTCACACCGACTACATGACAGGAATACGGGCAGCTCTCCGGACTGCTTGGCAAAGAAGATGGGAGACGGTTGAAGGGAACTTAAAGTTGCGTGCTATTGCGCCGCGACTGTTCCCATGGACCTATCCCCCGATGCCGTGACGGCTTCACCTCGCTTTCTGTCATCTCCGAATCGGACACTCTCGTGTGACGCATCGCTATTTGATGGAGCGCTCGCCTGCGCCCTATTGCGACGACTGCGTCGGCCCTCAGACTTTTCGGCACATTCTTGCCGAATGTTCCAGTCTGGGCGATCTTCGCGCACGTTACCTGTCCCGGTACTGGGATGGGCGGGGTCGCTACCGCCTGTCCCTTGTACTCGGGACGAGTGCGTTCACATTGACTGGTGGACTTGTTGACATTTTGGGGGAAGCCGGGCTTCTCCCTATTATTTAACCAGGTTTTTTTCTTTTGTTTTGATTTTTTTTTTTTTGCTTTTTTTCCCTCATAGGTCGCACGCTCTCGCACCGTGGGGACCTCCCCCCGACGCAGGAACTTGCTTACTGCTCGCTTCCTTTTCCCATTTTTGTATGGGGGGGGGGTTGTTTTTTATCTTTTTGAATTGATTTTAAAGTAGCCTAGTACTAGGCAGTTTTTAATATGGCGACTAATGCCCAAATAGGCAGTCGCCAAATGAGCTCTTAAAAAAATTAAATATCTTCCATCTTGGCCAAGAACGAAGACAATGAGAACCATTTCTTCCTATTCTCTTTGTTCCTTCTGCCTCTGCCATGTTACATTACTCCTTCAGCCTCTCTGTTTCTTTATTCCTTGCTCCTTCTGCCTTCTACCTGTTTCCTCTTCTTTTCTTTCTTCGCCAATAAACGTAATATCTCGGGATATTTTTTAAAAATACAATCTCTTGATACATCCGTATACACTCGGTTAAACTATTTAGAGTCGTGCTTGGATTCCCGATTATATGCGGGTAAATTTGTTTGCGGTTAAAATGCTAAATTACTTCACTAATATAAAACATTAGTTGCTAGTTATCTAATTATGTCCGTTAGAAATAATTACTTCAAGCTTTAACAAAACATCTAATATTACGAGAGCATAAAACAAAATTCGTATAAAATTACTCAAATATGGAATAACTTCCCTACAAGTCATTCAAAGTAATTTATTCAATAAGTTTAATAATAAAATAAACCTTTATTTAACATCATATAAAAACATAGTGGGGAAGCGGTAACAGATGTCATATAAACTTTATTAAAAGGATAATAATGTTCCCAATACTCGATTACCATCTCTATCTTTTTCCTATACCCTACTTTCTGATCTCTACCCCCGTCCCCCTTAGTTGGCGCCGTCCGATCGTGGAAGGAACGTTATTCTCTGATATTACTCGGCGTTTATTTGTAACGTTTTTTAATCGAATAATATTATTATTTTCTTCATTCTTACGTTTGAAGTAAGGAAGTTCGAGCCCAGCCTATTTTGAAACAGCCGCCCGAAGGACTTTTAAAAAAAGAGAGAATTAATACAATTTTTCTTCATTCACGTGAAACCGACATGAGCGCTTAGGCTCCCTACACCATTCCCCGCCGGTGGGCATCGTGCATTCGTGAACCTGGAATGCATCATAACCCCCGTTCCAACTACGCCAGTAGACTGTGATATGGCATAATTGGGGGAATGCTCTTTCTGCCGAAGTCCGATCCTTTCCCTCCCTTGCTACTTTTAAACGTCTCCTGAAGATTCGTCTCTTCAGAATGGCCTTCTCTCCCTTCTAGACTTTCTCTACACTCGCTACACATCCTACGCTCTGTGAGAGCTAACAGCCTTGAAGGGCGCATTATAAATACCTATTATTATTATTATTAGCCCACAGCAGAAATAATTTTAGAGGCCTCCCGGCAAAAGGGACGGACTGCGAACCCCGTTGAGGAAGCATATAGCTTTATCGATGGGGGTTACTGCCCAGGGCCATAGAGGACGCCCACAATCGTCTATATGTATGGAGGAAGCAGTCGCGAATTAAAAAACAAGGAGGCGACACCCCTGGTGAAGGTAGTTGATTCGGCCTTCATCCATCATTAAGTCCGCCACGAGTCATCCCTTAGGAGGATCTCTTCCCGGGCCCATCCTTTTATCATTCATCCATCTCATCACCTACAATTCTGGTTCGCGGAGGCGCTGGATTACAATACAACGGGGGATACCCTCTCTCCCTTTTTCTTTTTTTTTCAAAACACTCACCACACATCACTCACCGTAAAAACGGGTGACAGGGTTTTTAAAATATTTTTTACAGAAGGAAAAAAAGCAAGAAAAAGGAAAAAGGAAAAAAAAAAACAATCAAGAGGAAGAATCCCCCCCCCCGGGGAAATGGAGCACCAAACCAGGGCCAAAAGCTAAGTGTGCTTAGTTCTGTTCGCCGAACTTAAGGTCGCACTGATTCTCCTCGTCGACGTGAGCAACGGATACATTACACTATGCTCTGAAACCAAGGAAATAGATTAAATACTTTCCAACCAAGGAACCAAAGCACTCAATAAGATCGGGCTGGAAGCTAGACCCCCCCCCCCCCCTCCGCAGGTGGCAGCTAATAGAAGCGTCATCTGTCGAAAAATAGAAAGCTGGATTGGCGAAAGGGATACCGAAGACCTAAAATCCGAAATTGAGGAACAAAACCCATGGGCAAAGATCAAGAAGTTAATAAAATTTAACAATCATACCCATATATTCAAGATTACATTCCAGACCACTGAAATAGCCCCCCAAAAGAAAAGAGACGGAATTCTCGCGTTTAACATGCGAATCACGTGAGAAAATATCGAACAGAAAAAGTTTCATAATGTACAGATGTGCTTTTCCAGTTACAAACTAGAAAATCCCCCAAATTACCCCTGCCTCAACAAGGAAAAGAAACTCGGTTATGAATGCGGGCAAGAGGGCTACATATTTAAAGATTGTGCTACATCAACAAAGAGATGTTTGAACTACAACGGCGAACATAGGATTCTCGCGATAAACTGTCTGAAACGGAAAGAGGTCATCAAACGAAAAGAGGAGGAAGCAAGAATCCATAGCGCCCAGAGCTACTTGACGCCTGCTTCTAAAGTCAACCAAACCGCTACCATCAACTAACAGATGATCGACTTAAACAGTGAAGTTAGTTATAAAATCCTCACATGCATTATCCATGCACACATAGCGAACATGGGAAACTCTGGTTGCTATGAGAAAGAACTTTATTCGTTGCTGTAAGCTAATAATCTGCCAACAATTAAAGTGCCCAAGACACTGGACTCATTAAAAATACTTAATATGAGTACCGCCTCACCGCAACTAGAAAAAGAAGAAATGCTGCAGGAAACATCTGAGGAAGAAATAAATGGGACTCAAGAAAAGTCAGTTTTGAAGTGACTCACACTCAGAAGAAGAAGAAGAAGAAGAAGAAGAAGAAGAAGAAAAAAAAAAAGTGGAAAGCAAACCGAATCCCAGGACAGGATCTCAGAAGGCCTCGAGGAGTAGATCAAAGACTCCTTCTTCCCATATGAAACAGAAAACAAAAAAGAACAAGGACATGGAAGTAATTATGGAGGAAACAACTGAACATCCACCTCCTGCTCATAAAACGTCCCCAACAGGGACCCAAGGCTAAAGAAGCGGTAGATAAAATCTTAAAATGCAAAGAGACAACTCAATCCACCTTGAGTACGGCAACATTTTTAGAAACATCGAAGCTGATATAATACTAATTTTGGAACACGGAGTTAACAAGGATAGTAACTTAATCAAGATATGGAACTATGGCGTGTTAACAGTGAACCATTCTCAAGAAGGATACGACGGAGCAGCCATTGCAATTAAGAAGAGAATAAGATTCAAGCAGCTCAGGAACTTGGAAAACTCCTACCTCGCCATAGAGGTAGAGATGGGCATGGGGAAGATGGTCGTTGCCGCGGGGTACTAACCTTCGAGGTGTGACTGTTTGCCTAACCAAACCATCACGAGTATATTCGGGTGAAAGGTCCCAACGATATTAATGGGAGACTTGAACGCACGATGTGCCAATTCCGGATACACTGGTACTAATGGTATAGGCAGATAGAAACATTGTCCAGAGACTGGGACCCGACTTTCCGACCTTCATCACGGAAAGAAAGGTCACCAAGCCGGTCATTTGATTAGCTAAATTCCTTATACCCTATAATCATCACGTGACCTCTGAAGTGATACCTTGTAGCGGCCACATAGGGATTAACCTTAATATCAACGTTAACCCTATATTGGTACCATCACACACAAGGAAGAATTACATCAGTGCGAATTGGGATAATTACGAGCGAATGTTACGAAATTATATCCCAGCGAATCTCAACGAAGCAACGCTCAAGGAAATAGACGAGGAAATGGAGCGGCTGCAGGCCAAGATGATCGAGGCTGACAGTGTCAATTCACAAAACCGCAAACAGATCAATTTCTGCATATAAATGGACCGATCGTATGAAGGGTTTACATCGTCAGTTGAAAGAAATATATTATGAGCATCACCATGGAAAAATCCCGTGAGGCAATGTACCGTACAAGAGAAATAAAGGAAGAACTTAGAAAGCTAATCTACGAACAGCAAGATGAGAAATGGAATAAAACTATCGAAGAATTTGTTGCGAGGCAACACCGATGGAATTCTGGGTGAAGATCAAGAGGATGAAAGGAATGCTTCAGAGTAAAAATATGGAATTAGAAGACACCTATGGTTAAATAATATCAGAGGAGAATGATATAGAGGAAATTCTCAGGGAATACGGGGGAAATAATTTTAGAATCAGTGAAGAAGAAAATGAACACTTCGACATTGATTTGAAAAAATCAGGTTATAGACGAGCTTAATGAAATGATTGGAAGGACACGCATCTAAACCACCGAGTGGACAGGAGAGAAGGAGAAAAAGAAAGAGTGACGCTAGAAGAACTGGAAAGCACCCTCTACTCCTTTAAACAAAAAGCACCAGGCCGGTCAGGTTTTAAAAGCTAAACTTCTTCTAAGCACCGAGATGTGTGAGGGAAGGTACGAGTATACTCATCTTTAACGCCTTCCTAAATGTAGGCTACTTTCCCGAGGCATACAAAACTGCTAAAATGATATTCATAGCCAAACCTGGAAAGCCCCTAACGAGGGAGGAGAGCTATCGCCCAATATCCCTTCTGGAAATTAAGGGTAACCTCTTCGAGAAAATCCTGAATAGAAGACTCATCGATCACTTGGAAGGAGAACTCGTTTAACAACGACCCGCAGTACGGCTTCAAAATGAAGAGAAGTACCGAGATAGCAATAAATATCATCACGGACAAGATTACTCAAGCGAAGAAAAATCCGAGCTATATCGACATCGTATGCAGAGACGTATCAAAGGCGTTCGATAAAGTATGACTAGGGGGACGCAATACAAGATCCTCCAGCCGGGTTTAAGCGCAAAGCTTGAAAACTTCTATGTGACTATGTCATGAAGAGGTCGGCTTAAAACAGGTTAGGACGCACGGACGGCCCCGCCTTTGCACTACAAGCAGGATTGCCTCAAGGCGGGTGTCTTAGTCCAACCTTGTACTCTATCTATACACTCGACATCTCAGAACCAAGCAACCTAACTAGCCTTAACATCCTGTTCGCCGAAGATATAAGCCAACTCCTCGTTTGTGGATATCTAAATGTGTATATGCAAGCTCGAATGACTGCCGAGGAAATAAGAAAAAATAACGAATTGAATCCAAATGGAAGATCCGAACTAATGGCGAGAAATTCAAGATTGTCCCATGAGGAAGAACAAATATTTTAGATGTGAGAGTGCGGGATACGCGTTATTCCTACACGAACGAGTGCACTGTTATCGGGATGAAAGTTACATATACAGGAAGCACGTCACAGAACGGATCCAAAGATCAACATCGGCAGTCATAACCCTGTTTACATTCAGAAACCTCAGCCAAAGAAATAAAAGAAAACTATATCTGGCGATAGTCAGATCGACCCTCATCTACCTCTGCATCTCTTTTCAAAGTTTCGGAAAGCGCACAAAGAGAGAGGCAGAGTACAGAATAAATGCATGTATATAATCACCAATACACGCAAGAGGGACGGAAGGAAGCAAGAGGATCTGTACAGAGCGACGAATATCAAGCCGCTAAAGGTTATTTTACAGGAAAGAGCGTAAGATATGGAATAAAAAATAACGTTAAATAGCACCAAGGAAATCAGAGCACTCATCGAAAAAAAAAACAACGTAGTCCATGTCACGCAAGATTCCCAAGCAGCGTCAGCAAGCTTCGAAAGGCAGTGGTCCCATTTTTTTGCATTAAAAGAACTACCAAGAAAAATCAATGAAGAAACACAACCGACACTGCCCAACAAACTTGAATTTAACCCCAAACCAGATCACGAGATCAAATTACCCAACGATGACAAAGAAGAACAATAAGTAAGTATGAAACACAACATACACACAAATACAAACAAATAACCATGAAAGTAACAAAAACGTATACCAATATTAAAATTGTACACAAGTAAGAATCAGTAGAGAAAAAAAAAAATACAGAAAATGAAACAAAAGAACTAAACACGTCAAGGAAACAAAGAGCGCTAAATTTATACAGTAATTCAAAGGCTTCAACGCCAATTTATTAATATATATATATATATATATATATATATATATATATATATATATATATATATATATATATATATATATATATAAATTGTAGAAGTCTAAGTACATCCATGCATTAGTGCATACATAAATACACTGACACAGCTGCGTGTCCTCCCCCACTCCTTATTCCAAATTCGCCTTTTCGCATCGAATCTCCCCCATCCCTTTTCGCGCCGTCATGAACCCGCGGTTGGAGACGAAGACAGCTCGGATGGCGGTGAGGCGTAAATATTTCTCTTGTCTTGGCAACAAACAAAAGGTCTTTCGCACGACGATATGGATTTTATGAGAATCCGGTGCTCTTTCTCGATTTTAGCTCTTGAGGGAAATAAAAGTGAAAATTCTCCCTCGAGCCAGGCAGAAGATCTTGGACCTACGTTGTGTGTGGAGCTAGTCTCACAAAGGAAACAGTTCGCCCGTTGCAAGGAAGAAATTTCGGCGAATTTGTTGTTGCCGTCACGGTACTTGTAGGTGCCAAACTTCTCGCAGACCCCCCCGTCCCTTTCAGAGTCAGAGGTTAGACAGGACTTCCGTCTGCAGATTACCCTAGACGCAGCTAGGTAATCATTTTGGCTACCCACTTCAGGTGCCAATAATCGGAACGGACACTTCGAAGAGAAGAATTCCGATTTGAGTCACAGTTTGACTCGCCTTCGTGATCCAGCCTAGGATCCGGACACTTCGAGCAGCAGATCTTGGACCTACGTTATGTGTGGGGCTAGTCCCATAAAGGAAACAGTTCGCCCGTTGCAAGGAAGAAACTTCGGGGAATTTGTTGTTGCCGTCACGGTACTTGTAGATGCCAAACTTCTCGCAGACCCCCCCATCCCACCTCCTTTATAGCCAGAGGTTACACAGGACCTTCCTCTGTGGATTACCCTAGACGCCACTAGGTAGTCATATTGGCTACCCACTCCAGGTGCCAATAATCGGAACGGACACTTCAAGGAGAAAAATTCTGATTTGTGTCACAGTTTGACTCGCCTTCGCGATCCAGCCTAGGATCATTACATCAGAAAGCCGGTCTAGGATTACCCACGCATTCGGTAACCTCGGACGACAGGACTGAGTGTGAACATCGTCAGAAGAAGAAGACATTCACCGTCACCCTCCAAATACTTTCGAACTCCAAGGTATCGTTAAAGTGAATTATCCCCTTCCATAACTTCACCAGTTTAACCGTTAACTAGAATTTCTATCCCGAGCTCATAACCTCGATTATTTCAAGTGATTAGTTCAGTGCTTAATTCCATAATATTATTCAATTCATTCTGTCGGGTGCAATTAAGACGCAAGCATCCTAGTACGTAGAATTCAAGTGTAATCCCCACGACATTATATAGACTTACCTATTCAGTGCAAAGACTAATCTTATTTATACCTATATAAGCTATTTCATATTTCTAATTCCTGTAGATTAAATATTATTTTTGTATCTGTATGTTTAACTCTTTGGGACGATCCTTTGGCAATTGAAAAGCAATCCACTCGGCTCAATTCTTAATATTACATAAGTCCACCCATGACTGGCATTTACTGAGTGAGAACACACTCAGGGGATCATTATCTTAATGCTTCCTTCTCATTTCACCACTATTCCCACCCACCCATCAATCTTGTACAACACTATCCATTACACACATCTACCTCAGCACTTCCCACAGTTGTTGTTGTTGTTGTCTCATCGTGGACGAGATGCCCTCACTGGATAATGAAATGTACATAAAGATCAGGAGGGTTCTGGTTTCCCTCCTTGCTTTGGCTTTGAGTGGATCTTAGGTACTGTGGTATCCAGTAGCTATGTAATTCCAAAATGTCCTTGGATAAGGTTGAATCGGAATCGAAGATGTGCAAGAGCGAGTTTCAGATCATTCTGAATGCTAAAACCGATTGTCGAGTGGTAAAAAACAAAACAATGTTGAGAACTGTTAGCAAATGATATCTGCCACCTACCCCGTTTTTCGCTGTGATGCCCTGACTGGATAATGAAAGTAACATAAAATATGTATGCTAATCAGTGGCGAGACAGTGACCTTAAGGGCGAAAATAACTCCAGCCTCTCTTCTTGTTCGATATAAATTTAAATGCATTTCTAGTGAGCAAAATGCCCAAGATAGATTCACGAAATTATAGGTCGTGGTAAACCTGCTAAATAAGAAAAGGAAAGTTCATTCAAAGCACTTTCTTCGACATTGGAGTCAAAGACCTCTTCCAAGCCTCCTGGGAGCAGGGCTCTAAAGGGAGAATGTGTGTATAGAGTCTAAACTACTTTCCCTAAAGTAAAAACCACAGGCACCACTTTGGAGAATGTCAAGTTTGCCACTTTCTCCCTCTCCCCATCCTTAATTAATAGACACAAGGGTTGAAGAGTACACACGTGTAAGCGATTCGCTCATACACGACTTCGATGGTACTTTAGAGGCATCGCACAAATCACGACACTCCTTCTCGCCGTGAGAAGCAGTGGAGGGTGGGGGGAGGAGCCTTTGTGACAGAAGTTCTGGTTTCCCAAAGGGGGTATTAGCCCAAGGACGTATCATTATTATTTGGAGTATAAGCCTTTGGGTCACTGTTAGATGGGGCAGGGGATGACATTTTTGGCAAATTAGTGTTAATGGTCGTTACTCTATCTGATGCTACTCACTATAACCCCAATGATGCTTTTTTTAAATCCTCGGGGGCTCCTTGATTTCCGTTTCCCAACTCATAAAAATATTGGTCTCGATAGCCAATTAAATCGTCAAAATCTTTCTTCTCTCCGTAATCTCAGCCACAGCCGCTCGATCGGCACTTATCTCGTCAATATCTTTCTTCTTTCTGTAATCTCAGCCGCAGCCGCTCGATAGACACTTATCTCGTCAATATCTTTCTTCTTTCTGTAATCTCAGCCGCAGCCGCTCGATAGCCACTTATCTCGTCAATATCTTTCTTCTTTCTGTAATCTCAGCCACAGCCGCTCGATCGCCACTTATCTTGTCAATATCTTTCTTCTTTTTGTAATCTCAGCCGCAGCCGCTCGATCGTCACTTATCTCGTCAATATCTTTCTTCTTTCTGTAATCTCAGCCATAGCCGCTCGATCGCCACTTTTCTCATCAATACCTTTCTTTTCTCTGTAATCTCAGCCGCAACAGCTCGATAGCCACTTATCTTGTAAATATCTTTCTTTCTTCCTGTAATCTCAGCCGCAGCCGATCGATAACCGCTATGACGTCAATATCTCTCTTCTATCTGTAATCTAGGTTTCAGTCAACCGATAGCCACTATCTTGTAGCTTTCTTTCTTCACTCTCTGATCTCAACCGCATTCACTCGATAGCAACTATCTTGTTAATATCTTTATTTCTGTAATCTCAGCCGCATCCGTTCCATAGCCACTTATCTCGTCAATACCATCTAACTGATCTCCGCCACAGCGCCTCGATAGGCATATATATATATATATATATATATATATATATATATATATATATATATATATATATATATATATATATATATATATATAGTTAATAACCTTCTTCCTGAATCTTAACCGCAGCCACTCAATAGCTACTATCAAGTCAATATCTCTCAGGCCTCTGGAATCTCAGCCGCATCCGCTCGAATGCCACTAATCTCGTCAATAACTTTTTCTCTCTGTAATCTCAGCCGCAGCCGCTGGAGCGCAACTATCTTGTCAATATCTGTCTTCTTTCTGTAATTTCATATGCATCGGCTCTATAGTCACTTATATCGTAAATATCTTTCTTGACTATGTAATCTCAGCCGCAACTGCTGGTTAGCCACTTATATCGTTAATATCTTTATTCCCTCCTTAATCTCAGCCACATCCGTTCGATAGCCACGTATATGGTTAATATCTTTCTTCTTTCTGTAATATCAGCTGCAGCCGCTCGATAGCCATTTATCTGGTTAATATCTTTCTTCTCTCTGTATTTTCAGGCTAAGCCGCTCGACAAATACTTATCTCATCAATTTCTTTGATCTCTCTCTAATTTCTCGGAACAGCTCCTCGATAGCCACTATTTCGTCAATATCTTTCTTCTCTCAGTAATCTCAGCTCCAGCCGTTTGAAAACCACAATCTCATCAATATCTTTCTTCCTCTCTGTAATCTCAGCCCAATCCAGTCGATAGCCACTATCTCGTTAATATTTTTCTTATCTCTGTTATCTCAGCCTCTTACGGTCTCTAGCCACTTATCTCGTCAATATCTCTCTTGTTTCATACTCTCTGCCATAGGCGCTCAATAGCCACTTATTTCGCTAATATCATTTTCTGAAAACTCTGCGGCATCCGCTCGATAGCAACAAATATCGTTAACATCTTTCTTCGTCCTGTAATCTTATCAGCAGCCGCTCGATAATCATTTATATCATCAAGATCTTTCTTTTCTCTGTAATCTTAACGGCATCCCCTCGATAGCCATATATATATATATATATACTGAATATCGTTTTTTTCACTGTAATCTGAGACACAGCTGCTTGACAGCAACAATCTCGTCAATATCTTTCTTTTCTCTGAAATCTCAACCGCAGCCGCTTGGTAGCCACTTATATCTTTCTTTTCTCGGTAATCTCAACGGCATCCACTCGATAGCCACATATATCTTTAATATCTTTCTTTTCTTTATAATCTCAGTTACAGCCTCTTGATTGCCATGTATCTCGTCAATATCTTTCTTCTCTATCTTATCTCAGCCGAAGCCATACGATAGACACTTATATGGTGAAACTCTTTCTTCTTAATGTAATCTCAGCTCCAGCCAATCGATACCCACACCATTTCGTCAATATCTTTCTTATCTCTATAATCTCAGCTGCATCTCATCTATAGCCATATATATGGTAGATAGCCACTTATCTCGTAAATTTATTTCTTCTCTCTGTAATCTCAGCCTCGGCCGCTGAATAGTAACGTATCTCGTCAATAGCTTTCTTCTCGCTAATCTCAGCCGCATCATGTCGATAGCCACTATCTCTTGAAAATAATTCTTTTCTCTGTAATCTCAGCCGCATCTGGTTGATAGCTACTTATCTCGTAAATATCTTTCTACTCTCTTTACTAAACCACAGCGTTCGATGACCAATTATTGCCTCAATATCTTTCTTCTCTGTAATATCAGCCGCATCCGCTCGATAGCCACTATATCGTTAATGTATTTCTTTTTTCCTCTAATCTCAGCCGCTTCTGGCCGATAGCCACTATCTCTTCAATGTCATTCTTCTCTCTGTATTCTCAGCCACAGCCGCTCAATATTCACTTATCTATTCAATATCGTTTTTCTCTCTCTAATCCCTGCCTCATCCGCTCAATAGCCAGGTATATCGTTAATATCTTTCTTATCTCATTAATCTCAGCCGCAGCCGCTGGATAGCCACTTATATCGTTAATATCTTTCTTCTCTATAATCTCAGCCGCATCTGATCAATTGCCAGATATATCATTAATATCTTTCTTTTTCTTGTAATCTCAGGCGCGGCCGCTCGATAACCATTTATCTCGTTAATATCTTTCTTTTCTCTGTAATCTCAGCCGCATCCGCTCAATAGCTACTTATCTCGTTAATATCTTTCATCTCTCTGTATTCTGAGTCGCAGCCGCTTAATAGCCACTAATCTCGTCAATATCTTTCTTCTCTGTAATATCAGCTGCATACGATCGATACCCACTTATATCGTCAATATTTTTTTTCTCTCTTTAATTTCAGCCGCAGCCGCTCGATAGCCACCCATCTCTTTAATTACTTCTTTCTCTCTGTAATCTCAGCCGCAGTTGCTTGATAGACACTTATCTTGTCAATATCTTTCTTCTCTCTGTAATCTCAGCCGCAGCTGCTTGATAAACACTTATCTTGTCAATATCTTTCTTCTCTCTGTAATCTCAGGTGCATCCTTTCGATGGCCACTTATTTCGCCAATATCTTCCTTCTCTCTGTAATCTCAGCAGCATACGCTCGATAGCCACATATATCGTTAATATCTTTTTTTTCTTGTAATCTCAGGCGCAACCGCTCGATAACCATTTATCCCGTCAATATCTTTCTTCTCTCTGTAATCTCAGCCGCATCCGCTTAATAGCTACTTATATCGTTAATATCTTTCATCTCTCTGTATTCTTAGTCGCAGCCGCTTAATAGCCACTAATCTCGTCAATATCTTTCTTCTCGCTGTAATCTCAGCCGCATCCCACTTTGATCGCAGTAATTATTTCGACATCGCTGCCATCCCTGTCCTCGTCTCCCTAGCCCCCTGCTTTCCCTAAAACTCCCCCTCGTGCCCGGTTCACCCTCTTCCATATTTCGACCCCTTCAACTCACTCAAAAAATGTTCCTCTCCTTGTACAGGGTGGGGCAGAGCGGACGGACGTTTTTGAAAAATTCACTCGATGCTCTATCCTCCACAGCGCCACGGCTCCGCCTGAAAAGAGAAGAAAAAAAATGCTAAGACACCACAGGCAGAGTGGTACCTGCTAGACATTTCATAAACGTCCGTCCTCTCTGCCCCACCCTGTACTTCTCTGTGACTTTGTCTCCCCACCCCCACCCCACCCCACCCCCACTGCTCTATAAACTACAGTGGCTACCCATTTGATCCAAAATCAACTTTAAGGCTCCTCCTTGCCATAAGATCTCTTAAACGCCACTCTAAACACATTCCTCTCTTCTTCACAACCTATCCCTGGCAAGAGATCTCGCTTGTACCCAATAGTTGACTTTGCTGTGTGGGTGTCATAGTTTCTTGATATTTGCTTCTAGATTTGGAATTATCTGCCTGCTCCTATACACTCTTATTTTTCTCTCTTCTCCTCTCTCCCTACTCCTTTCTCTCTCTCACTCTCTCTCTCTCTAACTCTTACCCCCACCCCCTCTCTCTATATCTGCCCTCAAGCCCGTCTTAAAGATCCAACCACCTCTTCTCTCAAGTCTTGAAGAACATCCTGAAAAAAGTCACGTCCAGAATGATGAGAATCTCTGCTTTATGTAATGCTGTTTAAGAACTAATGACAAGATAAATAAATAGGAGGATACGTCGTATTTTACCGGTCGCAGCTTTTATGAGGAAACAGGTTTCTTAAGTTCAGGAGTGTGACGTGTAGGAAGATGGAGTTGGATGTACCTCTGAAATCAGTTGATACTAGTTGTCTCCCAATGATTTTCTAACTTCATCAACCAAAAGCTGTCATGTTGAATTCACAGGTTTGACATGACTACGGGAAGAATTTATTCGCGCCCATGTGTGCACGCTAATTTGCATACACGCATTAGGAATACGCGTCACGATATGCGAAAAATGAACAATTACTGAATTATTTTTTTCAGCTACTCAACCAATAATACACGCAGTATTTCATCCACATTCATTTATACTTCACCTTTTGTTCCGCAGTCCTTAGTGTCCTAAGTTGTTTCCTCCTTTAGCTCCTAGGGATGTAGTCCTTACACACATTTCTCTCCCTTAACTTCCACACTTTCTTTATGTGGAAGTTAGAATAAATATCCTTTTACAGGACTTTGATCCAGTCACCTTGAAAAGAAATTCCCTGTAAAACCGAACTGAAAACAAGTGCCTAGTACTCGTACATAGCACGCGTGGCCAAACGAGGTGAGTGCTTGTTGGAACTAGTAACTAGCAAGCCACTCAATTAATGTTACACAAACACCATCGTTAGCATCTTTATACAGTTAAGCATCCACTCTTACTTCACACTTTAACAATTCTTTTTCGACTAGAGACTAGGGAACCTTTTCGCTACCATGCATGTGGTTTATTGGTTGTGTCTCTAAGAAAGAGAACAAGGTCAACAGACCTAAGTCGTGTGCTCTCAATTATTCTGACCATATGACTTTACGACCTTCATAACTTTCAATAATTCCATGACTAACCTTGGGAGGACCTTGGTAAATATATCAATTTCGTTAGAATCGGCCGAATAGTTACGATGCTATTGTCAAAAAACTGATTGTAAAGTAAATTGGTTACCATACAACCGACTGACTTACGAACCGACATAGTAACTTAGAGTCGCGACTAATAATTAATTATTTTTCTTCCACACATGAAGTCCATATGAAGTTGTGTGGGCGCAAATGAATGAATCTCCTTTTTTTTAATATTATGGTTTGCGAATCTATATTTTATATAAAAAAGTGGAAGCGCCAGCAATGGTGACGATGCTGTCAAACCGCCCACACTGAACTCGCCAGTGGGCGATTAATCATTGAAGCCCGTGCGAGGGATCTCCAAAGCCTCGTTCTAGACCACCTTAGACGCGTTAGTCGGGGTCAAACGTCCTTTAAAATAAATAATTTCCGCTTCCTATTTAATTCCAATCCCCTCCGAAAGGAAGAGCAATTCTCCCCCAAATCTCGAATGGTAATTGAAAATAATTTCTTAAAACCACTCACACACCGCCATGTACATATCTCCCGTTTCACACACATGTCGATGAAGTTGTGTGACTTTTGAGAAGTAAGTACGTAAAGAGTTCACTTGTAACCCTTTTCCCACCTAGAGGGGTTGGCACGCATCAACACCAAAGCCCATCAGTTTGTCGCGCCCTCATGGTGATGGACCGCGGTTTCATTCCCGCTCAGATGGGGCAGGGGGAGGGGGTAGCATCTCGTGCAGCTAGAGTTCATACTAGGGCAGAAGCCGCCTAGCACGCCCCCTCGCAAACCCCATCCGCGCGCATCCATTTGTGCCTCAGCCAGTACCCTTTCTCTCTTAAACATTATCACACAATCAACCCACCTTTTTTCGTGTTCTACCATCCTTTCTCACTCCACTACTCTAACTCTCGTAAATTTTCTCAGACAAAGGAGCATTACCATTGTAAATATCAACCACAATCAATCATGGGGAAAGAAACTAACTCAGCGGCGGGGTGAAAGTCGAGGTGTAACGTTCCAAGGAAGTGTGAAAGTAAAAAAAGTCGGTTAAGTTGTATCTATCCTTCAATGATTTTTTTTATTCCTCTCCCTTCGAGGGTGACTTGAAGCATCGGTAAGTCGTTTAAAAGCTCATGAAATGGCCTTCATAGCCATGATAAAAACTCGACAAAGAAAACAAAAAAGGATTCCAAGCGCTTTCGTCTTTATTAGAAGTATTTGTTTAATAAAAACGAAAGTACTTGGAATCTTATTTCATTTCGTTGAAGAAACAATGACAGAAGTTTGCTTTAGGAGGAAGTGCTAAATCGGTCTTTTTAAATTCTTAATGATCTTAAGCATGGTGCCCCTTGATGCAATAACCTTAGTATTTATCTCCTTTCAATTCAGGCCACTTTGGTGCAGAACAACTATGGTTCCCCGTTTTTGTGGGGAAAGAGCCATTTCTGGAATTCAAAAAGATTCAAACGTATATTTTTACAAATAAATTTTACGAAATAGATTATAATTACACATCATTCATTTAATCCCTATTTGTTATCATTTTACCCTTTTGATTGAATAGCAAAGGGCCAGGGACTGAAACTCACCTCTTACAGGAACAGCCGACCAGAACGAGACTTTGTATTCGGTTAAGGAATACTTTTTTTACCTGCGGCGAAGCGCCAGGTCAAGGCGTCGCTCTTTTTTATCAAAAGGGGTAAAGTTCAATTGTACCCATTTAGACCCATGGAATGACCCATATGACCATGGGACATATGGTTATTCACCATGGAGATTTCAAATCTGCCCTCGGATGTGGCGCCATCTAGTGGCAGAAGCCTCATTTAGCACTTGTAAGTGATTTGAACCATGAGAAACCATCAATGCAATAACCATTTATCATCTTATCACAAAACGGTGCAGGTCATTGAAGGAACTTACCCGCCTGTTAATATACCTGCAATTATTTAAATATAATAATTTTTCGTATAGCGTAATTTTTTAAAACGAATGAAAAAAATATATCCGTATTAGTCTCACTCATTGTCTAATCACTCATTGTTCTTTTTGGTCTTTAGGACTTCTAAAACAGATGAGTATTCGCACAATCGATTTTCAATCCAGATTGGGGGACTGGAGGGGCGATTCATGGAAGGGTCGCTTTACGCACACATCCAAGCCAGTTCCGGCTCGTCGTCAAATCATCTACCTATCCCCCAATTATTTATGGTTCCTCTCCAAACTAGCTTCGGTGCCTCTTCAAACCACCTTAGAACCCCTAAAGCAGTTGTTGTTCCTAATTAAACCACCTTAGACCCCCCCTCCCACACATCAGTTTTGATCCCTCTTCAGTCTACCTCCCATCAACCCAAAAGCTTTGGTTTATCTTCAAATCACTTCCACACGCTCAAACCAGCTTTGGTCTCACACCATACCACCTCCAAATCCCTGAAATAGGTGCGGTATCTCTTCAAACCATCGCCCAACCCCCTCAAACCAGCTCTGGTTCCTCTTCAAACTACCTCCCAGCCCGCACACCAGTTTTGGTTCCTCTTCTAATCACCTCTAAGCCCCCAAACCAGTTAATAGTCCCTTTTCAAACCATCCCCCAACCCCTAAACTAGCGTTGGTTCCGGTTTTCTGCGACCAGGTTGGCTCACGCGACAATGCATTCTTGACCCCTGCTTTTTTTTTGGGGGGGGGGGGGTAAAGCGGCCCCCTGAAGTGACCTCTATCATTGTGGGCACGTTTTTAACGTTGGGTGAGGCAAGCCTACCATTGGGGATGGGGGAAGGCCCCAGTTTATTTGTTTGAGTACATCTACTTGTACTCGCTAGAAGTTTATAATGTGCCCTTCCGCCCCTAGAATTTAGAGTTGATGATTAACATTCTTTTTACCTTTTGTTTCTGTTACGTGTCACATTTCCCTTCATTTGTTTCTTTCATTCTATTGTTTCAGTAAAATTGCCTTTGTTGGTTACGTTCGAGTAATCGGATATATCCCATTTCCTCCCCTCTTCCAACGTATCTCTTCACAAACTCTGTGAGAGATTCCCTCGTTGGATTTCCCTTCTTTAAGTAAACAACCACCGCAAACGTGAGCCTAAAATATCAACTTCGGTCACGGCAGTTCAACCTCAAGTTGGGAGTGATGTAATGTGGTGGGGATGGTGGGAACATCCTGTCCCCTAATTTCGAGCAGCGATTGTGAAGAGGTCTGGAAAAGGAAGATCCGACTCGCTCCCAAAGAGAAATCCAGAGGAAATGGGTGTGGGGGGGATGGGGAAGGGTAAAGGTGCTTACTATTCGTTGTATTGGAGGATGGGAGCGGGAGGTGGGAGTGGTTTGGGGGAGATGACGGTAGAGTTACACCAAGAGACAGCGCTGCCAGACGTAAGTTTAATCTTGGATTCGGCGTGATGAAATTTTCATGTGTTGGTTGCAAATCATTCTTCACACATGATTTTGCAGAGATGCAACACTGGTCCTTATTTAATGGACGTGCGGGAGTAAAATACATTGTTGTTTCTCCTGTTTTGTTTTCATTTTTCAAGGGAGTTGTTATTAATTAGCATCCGATTGCCTTTCACGTTTTGTAAGTAATATTGTTTGTTCTAAGGTCGATAAACAAACTCATTCACACTTTTTCTGAGAATTGCGAATAATATTACCCTTATTTTAAGTGACTTTCATCGGATGATTAGGCATTTGATGGCTTTTTCAATGCCGAGTTCAAATTACACCACTTCGAACGCACAAATGCCATAAAACGTCCTAAACTTTTCTTACAAACCAAATTATCCGAAAAAATTGAAAGCAACTCACAAATGCCCGTAAAATAGGAGAAAAAAAACATTTCATACAGTAAAATGACAGAAAACACCTAAACACTCGTCTGCACACTCGCCCAATACAAAAAACCCCCCTAAATATTCGTACTCCATAGCGAGATAAACCAAACACTCCGCTACATACAAACACCAGACTATCCGAAAAGGCCCCATACAGTCAATATAAGTGAAAAAACAAAATACTCCACAATTCACGACCGCCCAATCCACTCTTATTTGCATGCACACTAAGATACCAGAAAACACCACAAATACTCCACTACACATTGGAACCCAAACACCACTCCGCACAGGCATAAAACATTAAGGAAGAATTTCACACAATGATGCATGTTATGTATGAAATATATCAAGCAATAAAAAAAAAATCAATCATTTATATTGTAATTTGTCCCTCAATTTCCAAGGAAGTGGATAATTGTTGAGAAGGAAAATGAAAGGTGTAATTCCACAATTCGGCACAGCAACGGAGAGAGGACAGGCAGGAAAATAAAAAGGGTGTTGCTTTAGTATGTCTGCCTGCAACTTGAACACCACCAACCGTTGCTAAATGTTTTCGGACACCTGAATGTATTGCATGCTGTTGTCCAATGCATCTGGAAAGCAAAATAAATGTAAAATATTTAAAACACTATGGCATTATTATAAATACTTATTATTATTTATTATTCACTAACTCTATAATTTAATGACATTTTTTTGAGTATTTGAATCTTAGTTTGGTTATGACTTATGTTTTTTTATCAAGGTTATTTCTAATAATTCTTTTATAATATCAAAAAACAAAATGGAAAGTTCAGAAATAAATATAAGCATCGAAATTTTGTGAATTTTTTAAAACCCAAAGAATTACAAATGGTGAAGCTCAGAAAATTTATTTTTATATATCTTCTATAACTCTATATTTTAGCAGCGTGATATTTTGAAAGGGGGGAAATTTAGTTTATAGAGTTCCTTTTTAAAATTATTATAATTGGTGAAGTTCCGAAAATTTCTAAAAATTTAACCATGGCTGCTTTTTTTTAGATTTTAAATTTTCATCTTAGTAGCGAAGCCATTGCCTGGTTTATTTATATCTTAGAAAGTTTTATTCCTGCGCATTGCGAAAGCACTTATATCACCTAAACATGTTAGAAACAAGTTATCTTCACCTTTGAATTTTGGCGCCAAGCCATGAACTCTCTAAACTAACCTCTCAAAACAGTTAGAAGCTTACGTACTTATACCCAAAGTAGTGATAATCCTTTAGTAGTAAGGGATTCGCAAGAAAAATCTATATAAAAATATACCAGAGATGGGCAGAATGCGTATGATCGGTAGACATACGAAAGGTTGGTAGCGATTTTACCACAAATCTCCGCTTAATTAAGATGCCTTTATTTTTCAGTGGGGACTTACTGATTAACGTAGGATCCGAACCACGGGTGTCTACACCGTATGGTAGCCACTGTAAGGGCAACCGACTCTGTACCCCATCCGGCGACTAACCACACCTGTTGTGCTTAACTTCGCTTCAATCGTAACTTGCGTTTCCACTCGGCTATTCCGCAGTAGAAAACATCCTACTAAAGCATCACCAGAAAAGGAAAGGGTTGGAATATTTGTTTACTTATGGTAGATCTTTACCACATATGTTGTCGCGACATCTGACACCAACGGCAAAAACAAACCCAAATTGGACTCCATTCAATAACTAAACAAACCTTATATGACTTAACTTAGCTCAACCGTAAAAAGCTTTTTCCACTCGGTTATTTAGTAGTGACCACCATTTTTCATAAATAGTATATGATATAATTCGCAATAGTTAAAATAGTAATGGTTTATGATCATGTTGTGGTTGGATGTCTTAGATCGCCTCTCCATTTGCTACCAAATGAGGATTAAAATAATTAACGACGTTAAATTAATAAAAAAATTCTTGAATCAGAATTAAGAAGTGGGGTTGACAAGCAACGAGGGAAACCTTGCGAGGGGGCTGCTTGCCCCTCAACACTACGGAACACTATACCTGCCACTAACTCTTAATTGTAAAAAAGACAATTATTTTGTTCTTGAATTTGAAGCGCAATAGCAACGATGCCATCTCTTAAAGAAGTTGGTGGGTAAGATCTGTAAAGAAAGTGAAGATGAAGGGAGTGAAAATGTGTGGAAGATATATACCACAGATTATCCGGCAGGCATTGGGGGCGAGAGGTTAAACTGCGGCTGATGAGACGGGGGTAGGGGTGGGGGAATGAGCCGCCAGAAAAAAAGGAGAAAACATTACCCCTCCCCCAACCGCAGCCACTGGTGAGGAGATGAAGTAACTAAAACTTCGGCTGCGACTAGCCTGCAATATTAACTGCTTATAAAGAAAGTGACGGAAAAAGGTCAAATTGCGATGCTTAGATGGAATAAATCCCAGGTAGTCTCAATCTACCGACGTACTGGGGTCGGGAGTGCGTGGTGTTTGTCGAGATGCGAGGTGTAACAGTTTACACGGAACACCCTGTTGCAGGGAGAAAATAGGTGTGAAAGTGTAAAGAAAGTAGGGAGAAAAACGGCTAAAATATATTTTTTTAAGATTAAGGAATAATGCCAGGTAGTCTCAATCTAGTTTTATACATGGGGGGGGGGCGCTCTTCCAGGTACCAGATACGACAGTCTAAACAATTCAAATATACAAAATATTGAAAGCGGGAGGTGATAAAAAAGAGGGGTAAGGTTGCTAGTCAACCATACTTTAGCACCAATACTCTCCTCTTGGATACACCCATTGCATGCTCTGCAGTCAGGATTACATGCAGTTTGGGGGAGTGAAGTTGCCGGGGTTGAAAAATCATGCAGTGAATCAAACCTGCCGGTCAGAAACTTGCTGTTATTTTTTTACTTTAAATTGATAAGTGAGGAAAAGCAATTTCGACCAATTATTAATAATTATTTATCATTAATTTGGAAGTAAAATCCGTGCTTTATGGAAAAGGTATTTTTTCACTTTTCTGAATTTGAATGTACGATAACTTCACTCCGTGCCGATGGCAACAAAATTCTCAGTTGGGGAGCTTGTTTTGAGGTGGTTGTGTATGTCGGCGTAGTGGTTGTGACGTGGAGTTAGTGCTAAGTTTTGTTTAATATTTAGTTTTTTTCTGAGGCGGGTTTTTTTTTTCATTTGAGGCCAATTTTTATCCAGTGATTTCCTATACTTGGTGTGTCTACCAAAATGTTTGCCTCTCGTCAGCTTAAGTCCTTAATATATTGCTGTGTACTGTACAGAAATTAAAAGATTTAATCATGCCCTCTTCCCAATGGTAGATTCGTGGCAATCCTACTATAATAATGCGATTAATATACTATTCCTCCTGGACTATTATGGCGGAATGCGAATAATGCGATGCTTATTAGTTTGTTTAAGGGCTCACTTTGTTGGTAGGCTTTCATCTTACCTGGATTGATCCTGGTAGTTAGGATTAATTATGTTTCCACACGAGTTTGGGAAACTTAGTTTGCGTCTCATTTTGCGTCGCCAGCTTACGGCTATTTGAGCGTTGCTTCAATTTATTTTCTTTATTTTTACTATTTTGCAATCATGTATAGTTCGCACCTTATAAATTGTTTTAGCTACATGTTAGCATAGTTTTGTCTCTATTTTGGGAGTGTCGTCATATACCTCGACGTTGGATGCATTACTGCTTATATACAATGGATACATGAGAGGAAGACTGAAAGAAGATAGAATATGTGGGAGAAAATTAGGTTGATTATTTGAAAACCATAATTACTTAAAAAGAAATTTGTGTGGGTAAATATGTAGATTAGCGGCCCGGCCGAAAAAAAATTTGTGTGTAAATATTATCGTTCACTCGTGTCGGAATATTCATGCGCGTTTGAGTCCTTTTCGAATTATTATTCTTTATACAATTAGGATTATATACTGGGGGGCTGTGCCCCCCAGACCCCCCCCAATTTAATGAAACTCAGGATCATCGTAGTGTAGTCCCCCCATTGTGTTTACCCCCACACGAGCCGTCAACTTAAATGTACTCCACAAACGTGAAACATTTTGGAACACGGACGAAATAGTATGTCCCATCGTTCGCGCCGATAATCTACATATTTACCTTCGTGTGTGCCTCTCTTACTCAAAATTACCCTCGGTAATTTTGAACAAGACCGGCGCAAGCGTTTTAGGTTACTTATGTCATACTACTTCCTATCGTTGAAATAGTGGTGTCCTATAAGTAATATTTGGATGGCGGACAGGGTGTATCACCTCGTATAAAGTCACGTATGTCAATATTTCAACCCGATTCTGCAACGAAAGAATTCTTCAACGACGCCATCCTTAAATGTCATGAAACATCCTATGTACGCTCGCTCGTTTGAAGAGAGTGAACAAAGGGAGCTCGTTTTTAAGGTTGTTATTAGTTCATTTTTCTAAGTCAGGATATAGAAAGTTAGAGGGTCGTAGGTTATTTAAACTTGTTTAGTTTGAGTAATTCTACAGATTACGCAAAAAAAAAAAAAATCGAAAAATGGGCACAAGCGTTCTCTTGATTTTTTTTTCATCCCAAAACAACGAAAAAAAGTTTCATGTCATTTCGAACTCTAGTTAAAAGGCCCCAACCCACAATTGGAACACGATTTTTCGGGCGTTAGTCTGTAGAATTGCCCCAACTAAACGTTTAAGTAACCTAGTACCGTTAACCTACATCGTGGCTCGGCAAATACTACTTTCAAGTGCTAATCACTCGGCCAATTGTGATAAGTGAGTTTCTGCAAAAATACCGGGGTAATTTTAAACAAGACGGGTGCAAGCGTCCCCCCCCAAAAAAAAACATAGTTTCTTCCGTAAGCTATAAAGGCATTTCAAAATTGCGTCGTTGAAGGATTCTTGCGTTGCAAAATCAAGTTGAAATATTGACCTTATAAGCGGTGATACACCCTCTCCGCCATCTAAATATTACAACATTACGAAGAGAAATGTCATGATTTAGTAGCATAAAACGCTTGCGCCCATCCTATTCAAAAATAACCAGATCCCGAGTATTTAGAGCTTTTACGATCGAGAGAGGGGCGTAACTCTCGTGCACCTGCAACGAAGGCAGGTCACTTTTGGTGGATTTCAGGAACTATCAGCATCGAGACTAATTAAAAGAACCAAGGAAGGCATTTCGATGTTTTTCTTCAGCAGGGGTTCGTAAAGAAACGAAATTAGGGGAAATGAAGATCTATGGGATGTTATTTCCGCGCACCACCGAGACAAATTGACGAATGTAGGCTAATTTATCATAAGCAAGTGTAGTGTACTTATTATGAGTAGTTGTAATCCACAGAATAATTATAAATTGAACGGGAGAGTTTCAGGAAGGTCAGAATGTGAGAGTTAGGTGTCTTGGTAAATCCCGACTTCCAGCCTAGAAAGCAATACATACTCATAAGTGGTAGGAATAAAGTGCTATTGGAGGAGTGCTGATGTCATTCTGAAACTGTTCGGCCTCATCTTGATTATGCGTGGCGATTTTGGTCACCATATTATAGGATGGATAACTAAGATGATTAATGTTTTGAGGAGCTTACCGCGTAGTGCAAGGCATAGAAGACAAATCTACCTACATTAGAAAGTGGACTTGATCGAAGTCAAGTGGGCAGGGGGTTATAATAGAAGAGACGTACGTAAGGTTCTTATTTTTAATGAACAGGATAGGGCAGCTGGATAAGTTTAGGTTTAGGAAAGAGATTGGTAGAAATTGGCTTAAAATGCAAGTGTTAGATAATAGTTTCGGTAGTCATGTGATAGTAGCATCCTCCCTGCGGAGTTTTAAGAATAGACTGGATAGATTTATGAATGAGGATGCTAGGTGGGACTGAACCGTGTGATGGGAACAGGGGCTGCCCCGTAGAGGTTATATTGATTTGCCTTTTGCAGATCCCTTTTCTTATTTTCTATACGCAAACCACCACCCGACACAATAAATCCCACCAAAACACGCTCAACCATTTTGTCATATTACCTCCTGTAGAATCCACCAAAGTAGTCATTTGAGTCGAATTTCGTTGGTCGTGTTAAAATACCTTGTAAATTATGCCATTTAATACGCGTGAAAAAAAATAAACACCAACCTCGGAGAGTGTGCAAAGTTGCCTCACACAAACCCACCTGTTTGATACAATTGACCATAAATCAACTTGACTTTAACAACAATCTCTCTCAGGGCGATCATTCTAAATCCCACCACACTCTCTGATGCTGGTTGAGTACTTTAGCTGTTATTCGTGAATTGGACCGAATCCTCCTCTCGAGCATATTGTGATGACTTCACACTTAAATCTCGTTTTTACATCATTTTAACACAACATCACGAAAGCAGAGCACATCGCGTTGTTTTAAAGGTTGTTTATAGGTATTTGGGGTTGTTAGGTTCTCTTCTTATATTGAATGTAAATGAGAAAAGCTTAGTTGGGTTCTTGTGTTTGTGATAACTGGTGTTTAGGATGACTGGTGGAGTAATACCGATTTATTTGGATTCCTTGTGCCACATCTCTGATAGTTTCCGATTTGTACAAAGCGATGATTAAATATCTTTTAAATGGGAATAAAAAAAAGTTTTACCACCGATCTGCGTTATTTATGCCTTTTTTTTTATAAGTGGGGACCTACTGATTTACCTGGGATCCAAACCATGGTTATCTTCAGCGTATGGTAGCCGCTGTGAAGGCGACCCGAAATGGGACCCCACCCGGCGACAAACCACAACCGATGTGGCTTAACTTCGGTGTAAGAGAAAATCGGGGTTTCTGCTCCGTCTTGAAGGAAATTAATAATATTTTATTTGATTCCACAAGGGAACAGTTGTTTCGTGATGTAAGCTCAAGAGAGTTGCGTGCCACCGTTCTCGAGCTTAAGTAACTTCTTCATTTTGCTACTGTGACATTTTTCCACACATTTTTACATAACTCACTTCACCCTTACCCCGAAGGAGGGAGATCTGATTTCTTGGCCAACCGGTTACACTTTCTCTCGCTATTGACCTCCTCCCCACAAGAAGTCTCATTAACACTATTCGGGCTCTGTATCTTCCTCACAGTTTCACTTCTCCTAACTTCACGCTTAGGATCCTCAAAGTTTCAAGTGGAGAGATCACCGTTGATTTGATTATAAATATTTACAAACCCTCGTTGGTTTTCGACCTTGTTAAGTAAAAATTGACCTTTACTCTGGCGCTTCTACTCCCCTGACCTTTCGTGCATATGTTCCGTCATAACACTCCATCTTCTTGCGCCATCCGTCCAAGTCGCTCCTTTCTTGCTTGCCTTCATTAACCTGCCGCTGCACCTTCACCAAACCACACATTTGGTAGCCTTCCAACCTCTAAACACACTTTGAGGCTAATTCTTGGGACTTGAAGATTCGATCCTTGATAGGCTTTGTTGCGATATTTTAATAATTATTAAAACATTTTCAGGATTATAGTATTTTGATATAAAAGGCCACGGGGCTTAGTTTTGCAACCCGCTTAGATGTTTTCGCGGTAGGCCCTATCCATGGTTTCTTTGGCTACAATGTGAGGATACCGTGGAACCGAAGGATAGATACCGAAGCCTCTTCACTGACCGTTGGCGTTTCTTATGCCTTTATAAGCGATTTTCAGCCTTAGTCAATTTTTAAAGTTTAAGTCACGCATGTAAAAGACATTGGGCCTATTTTTAGTGACTCGTGTGAAACTGTATTCTCGTTTGTTGATTAAAAGGTGAAGATGATTGGGCTAACGTGGAAACGAAGAATACTGAGACTTGTTAATTGATGCCAAGGTAGAGAACAAGAAAGGTAGGCCACGCAAGATTCACCCCTTGACCCTCAAGTGACCATGAAGAATGTATTTGCGTGCTTCGGACTCAAGTCTCGCCATAAGAGGCTCTCATCCACCATTTCGGAGGCGGAGCTTGCTCCGTCGATGGAGGGGTCCACCCTTAATCGGACCCATAGTTTGGGAAGAACCCCTTTGTTGCATAAAGGGCACCACCCACCTGGGGGTCCAACCCCCCACGGTACCCCATTGCCCAGGCGGGGGTCCTTTAGGAGGAAAAAGAGGAGGACGTCGGAGTCTGAAACGCAGGATGAAACTACTCGTAAGTGTGATGGCAGCTGGTATCGTCTGGCGCAGGGTGTTTGTTCGGGGAAAGGGGGGGGGGTAGAATACGGCCTTAGTCTTTTCTTCACCATTTTCACTATTCATTTTTATTTACATTTTATTAGTCTTTATCTTCATTGTCCAGAGAGTAAAAATGTCCCCGTTCATTACACCAAGTTCCTTTTTTTTCATTTTAAAGTGGGTTGTCCTATGCACTTAAGTTTAGTTTGTCCCATCAGTACCTACTCATCAGAACCTTCACTCTTCGCTCGTCTTCCACACATTTCCACTCCCTCTTAGTTTATCAACTTTCTCCCTAACTTTAGGTGGGATGCTCGCGTTGGCTTTCCTTCTTTTAAGTAAATAAAACAAATAATTTTATTGAGGCTCTGTATTTCTTGGAGGACCCCATTCTCCACCTCCCCTAAAATTATTCTTAAATAGTAGGTTTAAGTTAATGGCACCAGCCGCCCCGTTTCAATGGGATAATAAAATTTACATAAAGAACAGAATGACATTCGCTTGCAAACTAGTGGACACCACGGGTCGGTCTTTGCTGGAGGAAAACCACGAGATATCTATAAAACCTTTTTATTTAACATGGTTTTATGTTAAATAAGGGTTTTCATCGATATCTATTAATGTCCTTTCTTGAGCCATTTGCTGTAATGCATTGTATTCATTTTTAGGCATTTCCGTCGATCATGGATTCCTTATATTTACGTAGAAACAGAAGAAAGGAGATATTACAGATGACCCCGAGTAAAACCACCTCGCCCCTCCAAGGACTCGAACCTCAAACTAATGGTTATCTATACCAGCGCTCTACCAAGTAAAACTAACGGAACGAACAGCAGCGGCGAGAGATTTACCCCCAATAGACTCCCTTCTCATCTCCAAAGACCACCGTCCAATGAAACTGATTGCATGATGGTATATGCCGAAAACTATTGCCCAGTTGGGGTTGGCCTGCATAATAGCAAGCATCTACCACGTTGAGGCTTATGCTGCCTGAACAAGGTAAAGTGTAAACATTTACACAGAAGAACAGAGATCTTAGAGGAGATGACCCGGAGAAAGCCACGAGAAAAGACACCTCAGACGTGTGGTGATTTAGACCAGCGCTCTACCAACTGAGCTAACGGAACTAACACCATGTGATTTTATTTAAGGAGCCCAGCCTCCTCCAAAAAGTCTGATAGTCTGCAAGTCTATGTAGACGAATCCGTCCAAAATATAGGAACAAGCGGTAGCCACCCCTCCTCATCACGGTACCGGGACAGGTAACGTGCGCGAAGATCACCCAGACTAGGACATTCAAGGAGAATGTGCCGAACAGTCTGGGGGACAACGCAGTCGTCGCAATAAGGCGCAGGCGTGCGCTCCATCAAATGGCGGTGCGTCTCGCGAGTGTGCCCAATTCGAAGATGACAGAAAGTGACCTGAAGCCGTCGCGGCATTGGTAGGTAGGTCCATAGGAACAGTCGCAACAAAATGACACGCAATTTTAAGTTCCCCTCAGCCGTCTCCCATCTTCTTTGCCAAACAACTCGGATGGCTGACCTGATTCCTGCCATTTAGTCGATGTGAGGAAGAGCGAAACGCTGATCTGGTCGCCCAGTCTTCGCGGACTCTGGTGCCCTCGTCGGAGCGCTCATTCCCCGCAATTCCCACATGTCCTGGACCCAGCAGAAGATAATCTGGACATCCAGCCGGCTCGCATCAACCGTGGTGTCATGGATATCGCGAACCAGGAGTGTGTTGGGATTCTAATACCCCGTGAGCACTCAGGGCGCTTTGTGAGTCGCCATATATCACAACCCGCTCTCCAAACCGGGTACGACGCCTTCTGCGAGGTGAACACATCACTTCTTTGTACGACCGTAAGCTCTTGTTGGCCAGTGGTGTTTTGTGTGCAAACTAGCAAATATCTGCCACGTTCAGGCTTATGCCGTCTGATATAGGAAGTGTGTACCAAAGGTTACACGGATCAGGAAAACATCTTACAGGAGATGGCCCCCGAGAAAAGCCACTGATCTAGATAACTAGTGATCTGAGGTTCGAGTCCTTCTACCCGGGAGGACGTGCTTTTTTTTCTCATGGCTCTTCTCTGGGGTCATCTCCTGTAAGATCCGTTCTGATCTGTGTAACCTCTGCACAAACCCCTTCTATCTTCTATCACGCAGCATAAGCCTGAACGTGGAAGATGCTTTCTAGTTAGTTTGCCGGCCAAACTGGCCCATATACGATATATATATATATATATCGTATCATATGGTCGACCACGCTACAACTGATACCTAGAGGCTTGTGTCCTCCCGGCCTCAACACCGAAGTTTGCTCTACCGACTCCAAGTCCTGTGAGAAGTTCTGCGACTAATTATCTTCTAAAGATTTTCTCGTCCATCATCTTCACCACTTTCTATAAACTTCATGATACAGCCTCGTTGCTATTGCTCTTTAACTTTGGCGGTGTTTGAAGCGAATGAGACACTGGGTTAATATCATGATGCCTCTATGGAAATCACTACGAACTGCCACGCCTTCTCTGCCAAGCATTTTGGCTTCACTCTCGCCCACGCATTTTGGCTTCACTCTCCCCCACAACTGCTTCCCTAGCGAAAAAACGCGATCTATGAAGGCCCAAATCTTAATGAAACGTAATATGATTCAGGAGAATTGCACACCCTCGGCTACTAGCACCCATTACTCGAGATATCTTCCAGGCGTCTTTATTTCTCCAGCTTCACCAATTTAAAACCATATCCAAGACGCGGAGATGCCCTCGTTGGTTCACCTTCATAATTATTACAATCTTTACCCGGGGTTATTATTAAATCTAAGAAGCGACGACCAACGAGAGCCTGTCTCTCATAAAATTTGGGGAGAGATTTCTCTTCACAAATTTTCTAGTTACAAGGCCCTCTTTACTTTTCGATCCTTAGTTTTAAATAATAATGTAGAAAGATTATAGTTTCTCTATAAAATAAAACACACGAAATACAGCATTTATTTCGGCAGTTTTCTTTAACCTCAATTGGTGTGCTTTGGAAGATGAAGCGATAATCAAGAAATAACGAATTCCCTATGATAGTGTTGCCATGGCATCCAGATTAGGCCTATCGAGCCCTTCAACGTTTGTCGGCCGAGTTTGATATAAAGACATCTGATCTAATGGTTTCCTGGGCGTAGCCCATCCATCGCCTTTGAAGATTTGGGATTTCATTTCCCTAGTGATAACGGGGTTGGGGGATTCAGCATAATGATAGGCTGTTCCATAATTCCATTTCTTCATTAATTAAAGCTATGTAGTTTTTACCACATTTCTTCTCGTTCGCTTTAATTACCTATACTGAGAGCAATTTTATCCCCTCAATAATGACTCGCCGGCCATTGTCATCTTCTGATAGACCTACCAATTTTTCTTTTAAAATCTTTGATTTAGAGGCACGATCGCGCCGAATGCCGCCGACCTCCACTTGTCTTTCGATTAAGATGTACACCAAAGTTATCTTTAATTGGTCGGTTGTGATTCACAGCCTCGTCTCTTAGTTGTCATCTAAGACTTCTTAGGATAATGAGCTCTATTTTCAGAGACTAAAGGTTTACTTATTGGATGTTTTGAATGAGATGTTTGTTAATAACGAACTTCTGTAGAGAATTGCTCAGTGTTTGTCAAAACAGGTCATGAATGCATTTTTAATTTAACATATTTGTGTTGAAGAAAAAATCCGGTACATCCATGTTGTAAGCAGAGTTGAAGTGAAGTTCGAGGTTAGTTTCAATTCAATAGGGATAAAGGGAATTTGAGTGTGGCAAGTATGGAGTTTATTAAAGAGGGGTTCAAAGAGTTGCTAAGGCAACAAGAAGACTGAATTGAGAGGTTATTATAGCTTTCGATGAGATGTTTTGAACAAGGGTAAATATGAGAGTAATAGTGTGTTTGGAAGGGAGGGGGCTTAACTATCCCCGGAAAGCTCTTTTGATAGGTGCTAGTTGATACAATGGCTAAAGTAGCGGGTCGGGAGAGGCACTATATTTTGATGGTATATGTGCTGGGTATTGATGAAACCATGGGGGAGGGGGGGGCAAAGAAAAATTAATCACTTGGAAATGCGTATGTTAGATTTGATCTAGATAGACCAGGACTTAAGCTCCCTCCATGTTCTTTGCACCCTAACTTCTCCATTATCTGTTCATACATCATTAACATACGTAGATGCCTGCGTTAGTTTCTTCTAAATTTTATTCTTTTCGAATTGATGGTCTCAGTGATGGATTTTGTGAGTTGGGTGTAAGCAGACGGCCCGCCCGCGTGCCCAATCTGGCCTGTAACCCCAAATTATCCGGCCCTCAGCTGTGATGGGAAGCCACTCTCAATTCTTTATTGTATCACTGGTGTTACAAGCCCGTATATACGAGTATGTCTATATTTGTTAAAAATTTGAAAACAAAGAAATGTCCATAACAAAGAAAATAAAAATAATCATTTAAAATAATATATTTTAGCCAGGCAATGGCTACTTGCGCTTGGCTACTCAGAATAAAAATTAAAATCTAAAAAAAAGCAGCCATGGTTAAATTTTTAGAAATTTTCTGAACTTCGCCAATTATAATAATTTTAAAAAGGAACTCTAAATGAAATTTCCCCCCTTTCAAAATATCACGTTGCTAAAATATACAGGGTGTCCACAAAGTCTGGGTACATAAGGGATAAATACATACCTTTAGAACAAAACAATTTTATTTAATTATAATGTTCAGAAATTATATTTTCAATATGATTTCCATTATTTTCAATGCATAATTCGATGCGCCTTGCTAAATTCTGGTGAACTCGATTGAATAGGTGTACATTGCTGTCGATTTCAGCACACTGACTGATAATGCGTTCTCTCAAGTGGTTTAGATTTGCAATCTTTATTGAGTAAACTCTCTCTTTTAACATACCCCAGAAAAAGAAATCAAGGGGAGAAAGGTCTGGTGAACGAGGGGACCACTCCACATGACCTCTTCTTCCAATCCAGTGAGGAAAAGTGCCATTCAGCCAATCTCTAACATTTGTAGCAAAATGGGCAGGGGCTCCATCCTGCTGAAACCAGTCCGGAAGTCTCTCGCCTAGGCGCTCAATTTGAGGCATTAATTTGTCTCTCAACATGTTCAGATAAGTCTCACCGGTTACATGTTCATCAAAGAAGAAGGGTCCTAGCACATGAGCTTTCCACAAACCACACCACACCATCACCTTTTGGCAGCCTTGCTGTTTGGATGGATCCTTCCAATGTGGATTGTCTTGAGACCAGTATCGAAGATTCTGTCTGTTGACTTCACCATTAACATAAAACAAAGCTTCATCACTGAACAACAACAGGTCTTTAGTAAAATTGATATTTTCATCCAATTTATCTGAAAACCATTCGCACATCTGCATTCGTCTATCGGGGTCGTCTTCATTTAAATGATGCAATATCTGTAATTTGTACGGATGGAACTTCTGCTCTACCAGGATTTTGTGGACAGTTGACCTTGGAACACCCAACCCCATGGATGTCCGACGAAGTGATTTCTTTGGGCTAGCAGCAATCTTGGCCATGACAACCTCTTTCGTTTCGTCTGAAGTCTTTGGTCGCCCGGAACGGGGTTTGTCCAAGACACTGCCTGTTTCTTTAAACTTCGTGACCAATTTCCCGAGGGCAGTAAAATAAATAGGTTGCCGATCAGGGTGTCGAAGGTTAAATTCATCGGCGATTTTTTGATAAGACCATCCTTCTCGTCCACTTAAAAGTACTAACTCGATTCTTTCTTCTTTAGACAGAGCCATCATTCGATCTGGGGAGGAAAAATAACATAAATAAATAAAATATTAAAATTCCTATGTACCCAGACTTTTTGGACACCCTGTAGTTATAGAAGAAGATATATAAAAATAAATTTTCTGAACTTCACCATTTGTAATTCTTTGGGTTTTAAAAAATTCACAAAATTTCGATGCTTATATTTATTTTTGAACTTCACCATTTTGTTTTTTCATATTATAAAAGAATTATTAGAAATAACTTTGATAAAAAAACATAAGTCATAACCAAACTAAGATGAAATTATTATTCGAATACTAAAAAAAAATCCCCTTCTTAAATTATAGAGTTCGTGATGATGATGATTAGGAAATGTTAGTTTTATTAGTTCAGATATTCCATAGATGCCGTTTTCTGTATGCGACACAGCGGCTGACGATAGATGATGGCTCGCTTGTCCGCTTTGATGATGGATGCGGCCCTCCTCTATCCGCTCAGACGTAGGCTTTGGCCCCCATGCAGTACAAGGTTGCCGGCCTCTTTAGTAGTGTTATTTTGACGCACTCCAGAAATCCAGTATTAAAAGAACTGAAAACTTTGCATTCAATATTATAAACACATAAATAAGCCTCATAATTAACATAACATAATTTCACGGATGACAAAAGCCACAAGGGCCTATCAAAGGTCATCCGTATCCATCAAATCCCACCCACATAATGCATCCATAGGATTTTGTCAGATCATGCATCTACAATATACAATTTAACAATCCATAGGATTATGTCCAACCATGCATCTACAATATATAATTTAAAGCCTCCATAGGAGTCTGTCAAAAACAAAATCAAAGTCCCCCAAAATATACAATAAAAAGAAACTGCATCCACAGGAATGAGTCAAGAAACATATCCCCATATCAAAAAGTAAGAAATTAACTATTCCAATAATCCACCACTCTGTTAGTGAAAAAATATTTTCTAACATCCAGTCCGCACCTCTGTTTTTTAATCAAGTGGTGGCCTCCAGTTCTATTACTACCTTCCAACTCAAACAACCTGCTGAAATCCAACTTCGTTATATTAACCAAATATACGATCTAATAACTTAATATTTATGTTTACTATGTCACTAGACTATACGTAATACTATTTTGCGTAAAAACTTCTATCAATCACCAAAGTATAGCAAATAATCGAAATATTCAGAGAGCTCTACGAAACACGTGCTGTCTGTTCACCCGTAATCTCCCTGTGGAGATTACGGGCCTAACATAAGAGTTATAGAGTTTAAGAATAACCTCCTTACTTTTGTAACTGACATTTCTCTTAATGAAACCCAGCACTCTATTTGCCCTATTTCTTGCTTCAATACACTGCTTAGAAAACCTTAATGACTTATCTATTACTACTCCTAGATCTTTCTCATCCTCTACTGAGCTCAGCTAATGCCCATCCATTTCATAGTTAAATTCTCTATCTTTTCCCATGTTAATAACTTTGCACTTATCAAGGTTGAAAGTCTTTTGCCACTTATGTGCCCAGGATAACAATTTATTTAAATCCCCCTGCACTTTAAAATTATCATCAATATCTTTAACTACAGCTGCTAATTTGGTATCATCCGCAAAAATTGACACTATTATTAACTGCCTCCCCAAGATCGTTTATATAGATGACAAATAATAATGGACCGAGAACTGATCCCTGAGGAACCCCACTGATAACATCCCTCCACTCTGACTTTACACCATTTAGCACTACCCTTTGCTTCCTGTCTTTCAGCCACTCAGCTATCCAATTTGAAACACCCCCACATACCCCAATAATTTTTAATTTATGAACTAGTCTCCTATGTGGTACCTTATCAAATGCTTTACTAAAATCTAAGTAAATTATATCTACATTCTCTCCCTTATCTACTTGATCTGTTACAGAAGATAAAAAGATCATGAAGAAAGGAATGTTTTTGAAGGAACGATCCATCCAAAACTTGAGAACGTTAAGTATATGTGCAAAGATAACCACAAATCAACATATTTATCGGATAGATAACTGAATAAAATGTCAAAAAGAAATATACAGTCATTGTTCTGAATGACGAGGATTGTTTGGTCGTGATTTTATTACATTCTTCTTCCAAACTTTACCAGATATGAGTAAAATTCTTCTAGATGTTGCAAATCCCTTTTTTAACTATTTTCTCAAGAATTTTCCATACTATTGTTTACACAATTTTGTTGCGCCTCGTTTGTAAGTTCGATATCTGAGGAATTTGTTGATTTAATTTCTTTGTTCTCTTGGCTACTTTTGTTTTCAAACAATGGGACGATGAAGGGTAGATTTGTTTGGTAAAGGACAATAACCCCTGTGTGAGGGAATGCCGTCGAACGACCACCGTGAGAGGAAGCCCCTTGGCGATACCCCTCAATTCTTTTAAGACCACGTGAGCCAGCGTGAGAATTTTAGAAAGTCGAGGAAGAATCCGTCACTCGCTTAATCACCTGAAAAGCTGTTTGTTTTCAGACGCCGATCGCCCCCCCCCCCCTCCCTCCTCGTTCCCTGCAATAACGCTGTGCGCGGCCATATTAACTCTACCTCCAGATCGCGAGGCGAGTTTGATCGTCTGGAACGACGCGTTATCATGAATTGTTTGCTTAGACTGGCGCCAAGAATTCCTTGGGGACTGCAAGGCCCCAATGCATCTAGCAGAGCAGCCACCCTGGTATTTAACCCGAAGCTCACCCTCTCTCGAAGAGATTTAAAGCCCGCCATTCACTCCGTCAAGACTGCCTTCTGTTTCCAGTGACCACCAGTAACTCGTCGTCATACGTCGTCGAAGATCTCGTGAGCAGATCTAACTTCGTTTAGCTTTGGCCCCTGTTCAGAGGAAAGCTATCGAACCCCCTTCTTCCCGGAGAGTTGTGCGGCCCTCTCATCTTCACCACCCCTTCAAGATTCCCGTCTTTCGAGACTAAGAATCCCTGCCGATCAGCAGAATCGTCCTGAGTTGAGATTACGTCTCTCAGGAGCAGATAAAATCTCATTCTTTATCACGAAGTAATCCTACCCCATATTCAACAAGTTCTTCGAGACAGGACTCCCCGAAGTATCTTCTTGAAGACCTGCGCCGTCTTCCACCCCCCATCCAATTCTCCCGCGCTTGAAAGTAAAGCGATCGTGTATGGTCATCCCCAGATTACCTCGTTAATCTTCATTTAATTCATCTAACCACCATAAGTAATTTGTTCCCCCTTTGTTGGTTATATATATATATATATATATATATATATATATATATATATATATATATATATATATATATATGTGTATATATGTATATATGTATATATGTGTATATGTATATATGTGTATGTGTATATGTATATGTATATGTATATGTATATGTATATATATATATATATATATATATATATATATATATATATATAATTGCCCCTTTTTTCATATATTAAAATTATATTTTGAAGTATTGTTTTATATATCCTTTGAACTGCAACTTGGCAAGCCATTAATCTAAACCCGGTCAACCGTAATTCGCATTCTTTATTAATCGCCAGACATAACTCAAGCGGCCTGTGGCCAGCTGTATGCCCGTACTTGTGTAAGACTGAGCGCCGAGCTAGTCTACCCAGGTATACCTCGCCACCCTGCTTCTACCAATAGACTGAGACTCGAGTGCTGTTGCCAACCTTTTCGATCAGTCACCCTTATAATCAAATTCTAGTACTCTAGTAATTGCCCTTTCCTATCCCAGTTGTGAACATCTACTTTTTTAATATTCTTAGTACGGGGGGGGGGACGGGGCTGTCAACATCTTTGTTTAATCTCTTCTTTAATATAAAGGTTTTCCCAATTTTTGCTTAAGTAGTCCCCTCTTGTGGACGCTTGGGCTTCCACATTTTTAAAAAATTGTCCTCAGTTAAATATATTTGAACAGTAGTTCATGATAAATATTAAGCTCAACAGAAATGTACATTTAACCGTTTAGCTCATGTTTGGTTGTCAAAGAAGATTTATTTCCTAGATGATGTGTCCAGTGAGCTCATACGACCAAATCTGACTTTTCTTGCCAGAATAAGCGTTTAATCACCATTGAGTCATTTCGTCTTTTACAATGCCACCCATGAAGCCTCCTTAAACAGGAGATTACTGCCTAAAATTTTTGCATCTGCTCTTAACCTTCGTTAAAAGTTAATATCGTATGCTACAGTACCACCTGTGCCATCTTAATCCTTCCAATCGGATTCCTGTTATAGTTCCCTATAGGATATGGAGCAAACTCTAGGCCTGTCAATGAAAGAGATTTGTTGACTATACTCAGTATTATAAAGAAGTATTAAAAGCGCATTTTGCCATTCATACTTTGTCACACACACAAAAAAATCCGAACCATTTATGGAAACCTGTTTTACTAGTGATTAAACGAGTTTTTTTTTCATATCTTACGAGGTGTCTTCCTTATTGGGGCGGGGGTATATATTAGATTCGGTATTGAGTTGATGGTAGGCCCTGCGCCAATCTACTTCAAGTTTCACGCCCTTTAATTCTTGGTTAGTTCTCTAAGCAAATATATGAAAGGCGTAAACTTTAAGGGGGAAAGGGTAATATTGATATATTAAAACTTAGTTACTATTAGGCACAAAATCTTCGGTCATTATGGGGTAACTATTAAAAAAAAAGACATTTAAATTGAATTGAACCTTCTAAAGCCTATCTCCATGGTAATTTAATTCTAAGGTGGGATTCGAACTACGGGATGGTAACCTCGAACTTATTTATGATAGCTGCTGATAGAGTCCCCAACTCACAACTAACCTTACCCAGTTTTGCTTAATTTCGCTCATGGTGAAAATCGGTAATTCTATCTGGCATGTTTGGAGCCGACAATTAACTAAGCTCATGAAAATTGCGTGAATCATTCTTAAAATCTCTTCACTAAATTAATAATTATTCGTCATTTTCCATATATGTATTTGTGTGTTTGTATCAAGCATGTAATGATGATAAAACCTTGATTAAAACCCTGCTATGGGGTTTCTCGTAGATTTGGGCCAAAAGCTTGGCTGATGCTAATAGCACCCCACCCCCCACCCCCGGCGCAATATTATCATCGGATGTCGTATCGGGGCGAAGTTTCCGCCCAGGAAGCGCCCCTATGGATGGAGCCCGTGCGAATGGTCTTAAGCTTTCTTCAATTGGTTCTATTGATTCCCGAGGTCTGCAGGACGATCTCGAGGAATGGCGGTGTGGATAAGAAGTTACCATTGCGTCCTCAGATCGACTACAATTTCGGGCGGAGATAACTAACCCTCTTTTGGTGCTTATTTTTATTTTTCTACCGCTACTATAATAATAGTAATAATTCATTGTAGTGGGTAAAGGGCAGACTACTAAGAACCTCTGAGAGAGGGGTGCAATCAGGAATAACGAAGCAAGAATAGGGACGTAATTAAATGAATTATATTTTGCCACACCACATTCTGAGATTATTCCTCCTCTCTTCTAGGCCCGAGTCATTATAAGTGAGAATAAAGAACTACCATCCAATGGGGATTGAGTTCGTTGTCCCAGCCACCAGATATCTAATTAGTTACTTCCTAGATAAGGTACGAAGTACCGTCTCATTCATGGCTGTAATCGTTGTACGAGCTAGTGATTACCCTTAACCTCGTTGTACGTGATCGTGATTGCCCTTAACTCGTTGTACGTGATTGTAATCTTCCTTAACCTCGTTCTACGTGATCGCCCTTAACCTCGTACGTGATCTTGATTTCCCTTAACCTCGTTGTACGTGGCCATAATCACCTTTAACCTTGTTGTACGTGATCGTCCTTAACCTCGTTCTACGTGATCATGATTGCCCTTAACCTCGTACGTGATCGTCCTTAACCTCGTTCTACGTGATCATGATTGCCCTTAACCTCGTACGTGATCGCCCTTAACCTCTTGTTACATCGATAAAACTAATATTTTTTTTTTATTGTTATCCCACAATGGGTACCGAGCTCGGGTTGTTTTAGGACCGTAGCGAGTCTCTAAGTATGTAGTTATGAACCAACAAAGACAATCCACGCTCTGGTTTAGTTCAAGAGAAGTCAGAAGTGATGAAAAGGTAAAAGGAATTTAACAACTTTTCTTTATATACTATATTTTAAAGTAATATTCATCAATCATATTCCTAAACAGATTGACTGTAGTGCTTTCAAAGATATTCCTAGTCAAGTTGTTACTCCATCCATGTCTCTATTATTTTAGAAGAAAATTTATGTACTATTGCAGTGTTGAATCTTTAGTTTACTAGCAAGCAGTGTTGTAAAAGGTACCCCACGTTGATATCTAAGTAAAAGTATTGTTACCCTGACAAAATTTTGCTCAAAGTACAAATAAAAGTAATAAAGTATCTTATTGATGAAGTACTCAAGCAGTGAAAGTAAAATGTTGCGGTAAATAGTAAAGTACTCATCACCTCAGATACTATTCAGTATACTGTAAACACTTTTATACCCGCTGTACTGACTCTTATATATTGGAATTCAGTTAAACTGCAATTAACAATCAAGCTGTAAATATCCCTCTATTGATTAGCTTGACCTCACCGAGTTTCCCACATTCTTATTGTACTTGAAAAATGATTCCAAGTATGGCCATGGGTTGGAATCACCACTATTTTATTTCCAATGGTAGGAGTATAAATCATGATGGTCCAGTAATGGCGCGGCTTCACGCTAGGAGTATAGGGCAATGAGGAATAATTTAATAAACCGACGCCCTCTCTCAAGCAGAAAAGCGGGAGAGACAAACGAATTGTCTATCGGGTATGAAATGATGCACGTGATTGCTCCAAACATGAACAAACGCTTATGATTGGTTCAAAACAGAGTACACGCTTCTGATTGGTCATCGTCTGACTTCTGCTTCTATGTCTGTGATTGGCGCAAATTAACTGAGAAGTAACGAATACTTCTATGCTTTTCAAATGTAATGAAGTAAAAGTAACAAGAAAAATACGCAAGTAGAAGTAAAAAGTATAACAGTTACTAGAGTACAGTACTTAAGAAGTAATATTATGTGGTTGCTTCACAACTCTCCTAGCAAGTAACATTTATAGCGGGCACTCGGCTATCTAGTTCAAACATTGAATAGGGCTTATATTAGTGAACTCGTTTAGTATTTTAAATACTTAGATAAGTTGGTCGCGCAGATATCGTCTTCCAGTGACAGTATTTGAATTGCCTCTGTCTATTCTCGCACGATCTATTTCTAAGCTCAGGAATTAATTTCGACGCTGGACGATTCCCAATATTGCAATGTCCTTTCGCATATATGGCTAGTAGAATTGTACCTCATACACACCAATTGTATAGCTATGTAGCTAATTCGCACGTTTGTGAAGCTACAGTAATTTAAGATTTGTCCACCTTGTAATCTCGTCGTAGATTATCATGCCTGTATACATTGATTCCCGAACACTTCTCCACGTTAAATTGCATTGCCATCTTTCCGATCCTTGGACTTATCTATCCATGTATGTTTGCAAATTTTCACAGTCCTTAGAGTATTTTATCCTCCTACGTAGTTTCATAACTTCATCAGATTTTTTTAAATATTTCATAAGTCTGTCAACATCTTTTATACTTGTATATATTTAAAATAAGCAGGCTGGAACGCGACTCAAAACCGATGGCCACGAAGAACTATTTCCATTGACAAAAATTCTCTGCCTACGGTTTTCCAGCCATCCCGTGCTCTTTTATTTCTATTAAGTTTTCTAATTTCTTTAACAATCTCTCCGTCCTTGTTGGGTTTCGTTATTTTTTAAACACCTATCGTTATTGTTTGGTCTTAGCGAATAAGGAGAATGTGGGTTTGGTTAGGCGACCATCTTGCTTCACAAGTTGGGTGGGCATCAGCTCACTTCTTCATGGATATATTCTCTATTAAAAACTAATTTACTCCTATAATTGGCTTAGTTATCTTGTTGAATCGTCCTGTTTTCTCTATTGTGGGTAAATTCTCGCCTAGAGATGATGTTATATCCATTCGCTTCCATCGCTAAGATGCGAGACAGAACTTGAAGAAAGTACCGTTAAGCTGGCAGAAATAATTGGACGTCGAATATAAACAAGATTTGAATTTTAAAAACGTTATTAGTTTGTGGGTAGAGGACTCGAATGCTAACTTCTCTATTTCTGATTTGGGGATGACGTTATGTCGCAATATTTTCATAATCCTGTTGTTTGCTCACTTTTCATTTTTTCTGTAAAGTGGATTTCATTGCACCATCTGGCTCCAACTCTTAGGTTTGAGCAGTGTGAATGTCGTGCCCACTTTTGGAATAATGTCTTTTCACTCCGTTTTAGACCGCCGAACTCTTTTGCACATTCTTGTTTTTTATGCACATTTTCTCTTTGCTCCTTGGTTCTAGACAGAGTAAACATGCCCTCGATGGTCAGTTACCCCGTCCGATTACATTGGTTTCCTTTTCTCAAAAGATTCTTTCGCTCCTTGTCTGTTTTCATCCTATTTTACTCTCTTTGAGGATTTATCTCCCCCTTTTTCTTTTAATTGGGTCTAGCGAGGTGGGAGAATGAAAACACAAAAACAAACAAAAAGGCGAAAACCTCCAGGACCAAGTTATTATAGAGAGGACTAATTAAGATGTCTCTAGACCAACGGTGGGGAGGAACTTCCTGCGTTTATTAAGGCCACATTAAATTAGCTGTAAGCCGCATTCATACCATTTTAATTAGATCTACTTCCAGGTGCACATTATATGTATTTTATTATATATCGGCTTACAAGAGAAAAAAATATCAATTCTAAAGTTAACTAACCTTTAAAGACTTATTTGTGAGTACCTTTTGTAGGAAAGCAATGAAGTGATTTAATCGGCAAAATTTGAATTCAATCAGAAGGCCTCACCTAATAGCCAATAAGGTCCAAGGTTCCCCATTCCTGCTCTATGCCAACTCTTGACGATTACTTGGCTAGAGGGTACAATTTTTTTTGGCAAAATTTGCTTCCCTCTCTGACTATAAATTATATGCCAATTTTGTCAAAACAAAAAAGGAATTTATATATTATTTAAATGGTAAACCTTATAGTAAGTCGTACAAAAGCGACGTGGGTCAGAGAAATAGGCCCATAGCCCTGAAGGATAGACGGAGAGAGACGAGCTTTTCTTCACCGTTATTCGGCGGCAATGAAGCCTCTCTCAGCCTGCGATCTGAGCCCTCATTACGTCCGCTTATTTTAGGCGAGCGTCGAAAGACAACTCGAATTATAATTTGTAGGACGCTAATGTCCCGAGGAGCGCCTGATGCCAAAGCATTCCTTTATCAGTCATTCCTGCTGCTTATAGTATTATTATTATTTGTTTCAGATCCAGTGAAGGTCTTGCGTCCAGCTCCCCCGCCGAGTCAACCCCCCTCCCAGGGGGCCCTCAGCCCTGGCCAGGAACAGTTGAAGAGGCTCGAGGCGGAACTTTCTGCCCGTGCGCAGGAGGCCCAAGGCGCCAAGGAGGAGGTAGCCAGAACAAGTAGAGGACTGGAGGCTCTCACAGTCCTTGTTCATCACCTCACCAAGGAGGTGAGCACCTGGGGGGGGGGTGATTTTGTCTATTTTAGGGATAAAATGTTTGAGTGATTTCTTTTTTTCACAAAAGAAAGCGAAAACCAACGCAGGTGGAAGTGCTGCCAGAACAGTTCAAGAAGTGGAGTGGTAAGAGAAGGTGGTGAAATTGCGTGTAAGAAACAAGCCGAGCAGCCAAGCGAGGAGGAGGAGATTAAGTGTGACACCCAGTCAGGGAGGGTGCGCCTCGCCCCTCCCCTCCCAAAACGGTACTCCTGGAGGCCAACCCGGTCTTAATTCGGTCTAGTGAGTCCCAAGAAGAGGGGGAAAGGCAATGGGATCACCGTTTAGGCCAGGGTGGGTGGTGGGGGCTTTCTAGCGCATGTGAGGGGTGGGGAAGGGGAGGAGAATCTAGATGCAAGAGGAAGGGGTTGGGGAATCTATCTTCAAGAGGTTGGAGGTGGGGTATCTATATTAAAGAGGATAGATTTAAGGAATTTAGACTGAAGAAGTGAAAGATGGAATCTAGTTTGAGTGGGGAAAGGAGGGGGTCTAGGCGAAACAGATGGGAGGGACATATTTAGATTGAGAAGGTGGTGGTAGTTGGGGCAGATAAATTAATTATAGATGTGTGGGAGAGAATCCCGGTTCCGCATAGTGGATGAGACCACAACCGCTCGCTCGAATGCGGATTGGGACGATACTTACGCGCAGTTAACCCCTGGATAGACAACACCCATGGGGCAGAAACTAATCCCCTCTACGCCAAAAATGTGGGAGAGGATACAAGTGACCAAAGGGAAGAGGTAGTACCGTCAGAAATTCCCTTTTCACCCCTGAAGTGCGGCACGACACAAAATTTGTCGTAAAGGCGTTTGATTGCTCAATCCCTATCATAAAGCAGAATGCCGTAAAGCACCCGCCCCTATTTTACACCTACTTTCTGTTGCATAGATGATCTAATAAGAAGCCATATTTATATCCCCCATATTTATTATATATATATATATATATTATATATATATATATATATATATATATATATATATATATATATATATATATATATATATATATATATATATATATATATATATCGGAGTCTTCTATTAAATGCATACCGCAATCTAAGTATGTCACGGGTCACTGAAGCTTTGGGGATATAAATATGGCTTCTTATTAGATTAGCTTATATATGTATATATATATATATATATATATATAATATATATATATTTAGATATTTATATATATATATATATATATATATATTTAGATATTTATATATATATATATATATATATATATATATATATATATATATATATATATATATATATATATTTATATATTTATATATTTATATATTTATATATTTATATATTTATATATATATATATATATATATATATATATATATATATATATATATATATATATATATATATATATATATATATATATACACTTTGCATATTTAATATATTCGCCGTGGGTAGTGGTTTACGCCATGTAAGAATGCGGCAGTCTTCTTCGTTTCAGTTAAACTACTCTGTACGCAGCATTAATATGCAGTTACTCTAGTGACGATTAGATACCTTTCTATTGCTTCGGTGGTACTTGGGCGGGGGGGGGGATTCCTCTTCCAGTTGTTTGGCGGGGTACTTCATACTGGGACGGCGATTCTCCCGTACCCTTCTGTTTCAAGTAGTCTATGTGGCTACGTTTGCAATTTTCTCAACTTTCCTTAAACTTTGTCTCTTTTGTTTCGTTTATTTGGATATAATAGAAAGATGTTCCTTTGGGCGCCCCAAAGCTCTGATCTCGCCGTCGACAAGGGATGAAAGCGGTTCCTCCGCAACTGGGCGTTGCTTCGCGGAGCGAACGAATCCACAGTGAAAGGTCAAAGGGGGAGTTAACTTCACCCTCTTCAATTCCCCACCCTTTGCCCACGCCCCATACGGAATAGTATTCCTTTGAACGAGGAAGGGAGGTGCCTGTTGTAATCACGGATGAGAGCCCCCTAAAGGGTAATGAAATGCATGTAAAAATCAGAATGACAATCGCTGGCAAGTTCGAAGTCACCAAGGGCGTATTTGGGGTGGGTAAATGGGAGTGGCATTTTCAACACTATCTTCGCTTATTTTTAATCGTGATTTTAACCCTACGCCCACTTCACATCTCATCCGAGGACTAACTGTATTTCGTGTGGGGCTTAACTTCGCTTGTAGTGTGGAGTGGTATTTCCCTTTCGACTCGGTCATTGTCGAGGCCCGCTGGGCCATGTACCTTCCGCGCATTTTTACTTTATTTCACTTTTCTTTCTCTACAAATTTCTGTCATTGTCGATTAATAATATTCTTCAACTATAACCACCAGCACAAAGTAGGATTGGCGTTCAACAGTGCTAATAAACATGTCCATCCCTTTATGCGTCCTCGTAAACAAAGCCACCCATCCTCCAGGCCTGATGCAGCCAACGTGCTGCAGCATCTCTCCAGTTAATGCCCCCCCCCCTCCTCCGCGTGCAGATTGGGCGCAGTGTGCTCTAGCATCTTCCTCAGTTATGGTTCATCTCTTGGAAGAAGGTTTAAAGAATGCCCCCTCAAAAACCTCCTGTGCTCACCTATCATACATATCATTCACTAGTTAGTCCTTTCTGTCTTTTCACCCACTCATCAGATAATAAGTTCATCATTTACGCGGTCTTCCAATTCTTCCCAAACACACTCTCGTATATTCTCTTGAACAATGTTCTTGGGTGGTGCAAGTTCATGCTTGCACTACCTCAGAATATTCTTGGTTTCAATTTTTCTTACACAATCAAACTTTTTTTTCTGTTTTGGGTGGGGGAGAATGTGCCCGATTTTCACCGCAATGCGTCGACATTCTTGAACATTTCTTTTATTCGTGATCGCTCCTCTCCACAAAGAACAAAAAGAGAAGCTTGTCAAATCGTCAATTCGATTTTGCAAACGTTTTCGACATCACCTATATTTTGTGGGGCTATCAGCTTTCTTAAAGACTAGATTATTTTCACAATTGTCAAAACTATCTCATATTACTTTAGGGAAAATTCACTAAGACCAGTCAGTGTTCCCACTCAGATTCTCTTACATATAGTTTGCATATGCGACAATAGAAACTTTACCACGGGAAATATAAATGTTCCCAGACAGTTTTTGTTAAAAATAAAATCTAGGTCTTGTAATAAGATCCCAGAATATGCGGTATTGACATATATTTTTTAGTGACGTTTTTTTGATTTCCACCTTTTGCTTTATGCGAAAATATTGTTAGTGGAATGTTTGCCAAGATCCTTTGATAGTTCAATCTTTGTTAGTTTTGCTACCTTTTGTTCTTTGTGTAAATTATTTTGTTTACATTTTACGACTTTGTGGCAATGTGATGTTAGGTAATGTTCGAGTTCGAGGAAGGCTTTATGTTTTGAAGAAGTGTAGTAGAGGTACAATTGAAACTCGAGACTGGTCTTTTAATTTATCGGGTGCCAATCAATATGAGTTCGATTTCTTGTTTATGGCATCTGTGGATAACGTTTAGTTGACCATCCTGTCATGAAGTAACCCGAATTAATCTAGAATTACCAGTCAGAATCAGACGTAGTTTTGAGAGTACCCCTCTTTAGTTACAAGTTAATTTTAAGGGCGTTGTTCTACACTATGTAATGTAAGGTATAGGGAAGATTTTAGGTCAAACTTATCCGCTTATACTCGTTCGTAATGTTCTAACAATTAGGTGAACCATCTCTCCATACAATAATAATTCTCGTACCATATACGGTCCAATTCGTGGGCGAGTTAAACATTTTTAATTTTCGCTAAATTGTGTAATAATTGACCCAAATAGCTTCTGAATTATCTAAAAATCGTCTAAATATGCAAAATATATCCAAAATGATGAATACTCCAATAGATGAACTAATGCACTTATACGTTGCATCGGTAGATACTATTAACTGATCACAGGGGGTAAAAAATTGGCTAATTTTGGAATGACTTAATCCAAACCCATTTGAAATTCATTCCTTTTAATACTACTTACCGAAATTGGTCCACATCTGTTTGTCTCTAGTGCTTCGGGGTGGTTCCTTGCCCACCATGTTGTGTCACAACTGATGGGGCAGGCGGGCCCTCTGCAGGATATCTGAGCTTAGCTTTATTTCTAGCTGACGCCTCACTGTGACATTGTCATGGCATGATTTGTTTGTTTTTTCCTTCTTATTTTTGGGTGGATACTTTATTTGGATCCTAGAGGTTTTGTCTACTTTTTATAGATCAAAGGATTAATAAGACTATGTAACACAATTTTTGGTTTGGCTAGTTTGTTTTTTTCCAACTCGTTTTATTGCAAAACGATAAAAAATAGCCTTTATTTCTTTTAAATTGGGTTTTTTTCCTACATTGTAGGGCTAAAAACAAAGTTAAAATAATAAAATTTTATTGAAACTTCCACAAGAAATAGATAAAAACCTAGTCAAAAAGATAGAAATGAACATTTTTTTCCCATTTTCCCTTGTAATTTTAAGCACTTCCCGTACAAGCCAGCAAATGTATTCTTCTATCATTTTCATTGTTCACTCTTTGGTATCTATGTTCAAAGTTCATTATATCTTGATGGAAGTGTTCTTCATACTCTTCTGCTTATACTCCCATATTCTTTTTCAACTTGTTTAGATAGCCATAGCTTTTCACTAAGTTCTCAACCAGTTCCATTTAATTGTCAGCCTTGTGGTTGCCCAAAAAGCTATGACACAGCGAAACAAAACTTCTAGGCGCTTTTTTCCTTTCTAATATTTTCAGAGAATTGAGAAGGCAGCCTGATTTTCCTGAATTGTGGTCCAACATAGACACCATCTTTCATCTTTGCCTCAGAGTTTGGGAAATAAATTCTGAAGGTACTTGAAGGCTTCATGAGACCTAGTTTTAAATGCAATCAAGAGAACAAAACTTTTGATATTTATCCATTGGAAAATCTTGACATTATACCCTACAACAGAGAACTCGGTTTCTTATGACCAGTGCTTCTTGTGGTAATGTGCTGTGGTATCCCTACTGTTCCAAAGACAGATGACATGGAAATTTGGTAAAACCTCCCTTGAGACCCATCAAAAATGCTACCATTTTGAAGTCTCCAATCACTTCTCAGCCAAACTCCTTATAATTGAAAGCTTGTTGCAGGAGTTTGACACTGTTGTAGTCCTTCTTGAGATATACTGAATGAGCCAAGGGAAGGGATGGATGCTTATTCCATTTATGGAGAAGTACAGCTTCTTGAGGAGCTGTCAATGAAGAGCCTCCACTCATCTGGATTACATGTGATTGCAATTGCATAATAATAACCAGATATATCAAAAGCTCGGCATTTGAATTTGACAAGCCAAGATCTCTAACAAGGTCATTGAAGTGTCTTTGGTTTGGATAGAATGGATTCCTTTCAACAGCAATATATCACACACTGTAGTCTACATCTTCAGTGATCTTTTCAGCTTCTGAATTGTTGCTTTCGTCTGAGGGTGGCTTATTGCTTTCTAGGGCGGTAGGTACAGGAAGATCAGTACTGTGTGTTACTGATGCAATAGAGGATGGAAGATCGGAATACGAAAGAGGAGGTGCATTTTTGCCACTTCGACGTTTGGAAGGATCCACCATGCAGAAGTAGTAGTTGCTTGAGTGGTCGGTGGGTTAACGCCAAATCCTTGGAATTGCAAATTTCATAGGTCTTCTTTTACCCTCTACCATCCTATAAAAGTTAAAAAATATTATTACTCTTTTGGCTTACAAACCAACATAGTAGTTTAAGTACTTCTGACATTTAATATTTTAATCTTTACAATAAGCAATTTTCTTACCTTCCCCAAATTTTCTTGCTGTTCACATCAAAATGAGATGCCAAGATTTGTCTTTTCCCCAACTCGGTTGCCAAACTATGCCTTGTAAGCTTCACACATTCTCATAGATGCTGTCACACGGAACCTTTTTTCTTTTGTTTTGGTGAACTGTCCGCAGGTATAACAGAATGCATCTGAAGAATGATTGCAGCTTCTTGAAGCCATTTCTCTTCCATGTGTTCACTATGCTAGCTAGAGCTGAAATGATAGTAGATCTATGAATCCCTATATAAATATTTCTGAAGCAATATTGTAAAAGATTCTAGAAGTTTCCAGGAATGTGTTCTGGCAACTTTTGGAACATTCTTGAAACTTCTTAAAATTCTACTACAAATTTCTCATTAAATCTAAAATGTTTTGGAATGTTTTCTTAAAACAAATAATATTCCACAGCCTTTTATATTTTCTAATTTTTGTCCGAAATTAATAATAACCCCCAGCATTACATATTTTCAAAATGGGCAAATTTAGAAAATCAGTGCTCTACTTACAAAATCCAAAGTTTTGGGATCAAAATACTCTTTTCATTTACTTTAGTTACCAACAACCGGGAAATAACACTTTTAACCTAGAAACAAGACAAAAATGAAATTTAGTTACATAGTATATAATTATTGCGGCGGTTGTCATTTTTTAAATTCTTAAAGTGCGAGGCTATCAAACTCACCCCGCCCCTTATCCTAACCATTTGATCCATTTTACAAATTATTCGCCAATTTCCTATAAAAAAGTAAAATAATTAACAATAATATTGACAAAGTGAATATTAAATTGTTTTGAATTAGATAATAATGGGGTGTATATTTACAGTTTTGCGTGATTTTTTGGTACAACTTTGGGGCGGAAACATTTGTGAAACCTTTGGATACATCGCGCGCGGCATGGCACTTCTAGGGCTAATTTCTCTCCCAGAGTTTGTGTTAGAAGAAACTAGGAATATTTTTTATCTTTATGGTATATTATACGATACATATTCACTTTCAAACAAAACAAAACTATTAGTATCTGTTAAGTTTATATGGTAGGGGGCCAACATAACATAAAGGATGAAAAAAGCTACTACAGTCGTGGCCAATGATTTTGGCAAAACAGCTAATTATTATTTTTCACCAAACTTTTGCAGGTGTAAAGCAAAGTTTTAATTTGGTTGAGTGCATACAAGTGTATTAAGGAGTAATAATATAATATTGGAACTATATAGATAATTTATTGTGTATTACACAGTAATTTATTTTACTCTCAATATTTGGAATGATGACCCCTATTTTTTAAAACCTCTTCGATTCGGTTTGGCATGATGGAAACCAAGGATTTGACCGTTACCTTGTTTAAAGACGTCCGTCCATTCTAGCTCTATGAACACTTTCAACTATTCAACATTTGTTGGGTTTTCTTTATCGATAGGATTGAGATCTGGAGAATTACCCGGCCTGGGCTCCAAAATTTCGATCCCTTTATCTCCAAGATACTCTTTAATCATCTTTTTCAACAAGGTGCCCTATCTTGTTGAAAAATGAAATTATCCTCGCCAAACTGCCTTTCAATGGTTAGAAGAAGATGGTCATTAAGGACATTTTGATACCCTGTTGAATTCATAGAAGTGTTCTTTGGCAACCTTGAAGGAAAGCATCCCCACACATGAATAGTTTCAGGATGTTTGACCTTGGGAACGATACAAGCCTCTTTATAGCGTTCACCTTTTCTCCTTCTGACAAGCCTTTTTTCAGATGTACCAAAAGGCGGAATGTTGCCTTATCAGAAAAAATAACTATCCCATTGCTCATATGACCAATTATTATATTTCTTGCAAAAGGCAATTCTGTCCTTAATGTTTTTCTTGGACAAAAACGTATTTTGGGGAGCACTCCGTGAAGCAGGACCCTTTACAAGAAGTCGCGGTCGAACTGTTCGAGCGGAAGCGCTAACACCGTGTGATTTCCATTCATTAGCAGGCTGTTGGCTACTGGCACTTCGTTTCTTCAAAGAATTTAGCGATCAGAGGACAACCACTGACGACCAGGTGCACTTTTCACAGTTACTGAACGTGTTTCTTTAAAGGTTTTAATGGTGCTGTATACAGTTCTTTTACATGCAATGCCTTTAGTAACAATTTCCCTTGGATTGAGGCCATTTTAGTGTAAAGAAACTATTAATTGGCGTTTTTCTTTTGGCCAAACCATCCCTGTAATAATAATAAAACAAAAGATTATTTATTAATTCAAAATTAATCATCGAGGGGTCTTGACATCATACATAACTATATTTCATGTTCTAGTATTCAATTACTATTTTTCATACGATGCCAGCTTGAAATCACGAGGAGGCGTGTGATGCCCACTAGTAAGGAAATGTCATCAAACCAAAGTTTTACTAATATCTATTAATTTTCAAAGTTATGCTGAATAATTAGTAGTCACACAAATCATCTACAGTATTAATACCGAATAAATGATATTCAGAAGGTATTTTACACGTAATTAGCAAAGAACAGTTTTTGCCAAAATAATTGGCCACGACTATATTATAATCTACATCCATTGAAGTGCGTTATTAACCATCAACCAATAGGCTCTTCATATTGAGTTTTAATACAAGACCCCTTTCGGGGTCTTGTATTAAAACTGCATCTATATTTCCTAATTTTCAAATAGTGACCCCTTGTCCTATTATAATCATCAGTCTCCAGCTTAGAAACTTCGGTATTTCTAATTTATCACTCTCCCTAATCATTTTAAAGAGCTGGATATTATCACCTCTTAAACGCCTTTCAAATGATAACATGTTAAGTGTCCGCAACCTATCCATGTAATCAGGGCGCTCTCTGTACTGCCTCGAATATTAATATCCTGCCTATGATGTGGGAACCATGCCTGAATACAATATTCTAGGTGAGGCCTAACATGCGAGGTATATAGGTTGAGAGTAACTTCTTTACATTTATAACTAACATTTCTATTGATAAAGCCTAAATAGAAACTAATTCGCCTTATTTCTAGCTTTTAAACACCTTAGAGAACCTCAATAGCCGTTCTCTTAGCACTTATCCATCCCTCATCTTCCTTGGCGGGAAGGTGATTAGAACTTTCCAAGAGCCGACCTTCACCGTCTATCGGAATCCTACACACCCTGAGTCGTACCTCCATTTCATGCCATGCCAAATGAGTTCTCCAGTCGGTTTCTCCTTGAGTATGCAGAGTTTGTGATCCTGCTCTCCTTCAGGACGAATTGAATCAACTAATCCATAGGTTCATACTTCTCCACTATCCTATCTGCATAATATGATAGAGCCTGTCACTTAATCCATTCTTTTCCTCCGCTAAGAAATACCTAAAACCCCTCGCACAGAAAATTAAAAGAAAACTTAACAGATTTTTAAAACCTTCCCAGTTCGCATTCTCTTCCCCCTTTACCTTTAGCGATTTCTTAGTCATAAACCCCTCTCTTTAACCCAAACCGATCCAAGGGTATATATAATCCCATGTGGTGGTTGCCCAGACATTTATGTTGGTAAAACGGGCACGTTCCCTGTATCAACGCATCTCCGAACACCGAAGTGATCTTGACCGTGAAAATGCCTTTCAAGCATTGAAAGCCAATAAACTTTGATTACCCCATCCACTTGAATAAATCAAGAATTATTTAAATAAAAATCGACCATCAAATAGTAGAATCGACACTCATCCACGAGATCCCCAACTTCAACCCTTTCGAAGGAAACCTCCGTCCTAGTTGCTTCCTCCAAAACCTTTTTGTTCAGCAAATAAGTCCCCAAAACAACGTCTGGCCCACCTGATTAACACTTCCAATCTCCTCCCTTCTGATATTTGTTGCCGCCTTTACCTCAAGACGCCCTACACCCAGCCAATTGTGTCTCTATATATGTACTTTCCATTCTGAACATTGCTACATTATTATCGGTAAACGATGCAAAGATATCCATATTCTTATAAGACCGGACAGCATAAATATACAATAAGCAGATGGCATTACACATACAGTATTAAACCCTTACCGAAACACAAGAAAACAACCAAGGGTGACGAAATTAGAAATAGAAACATCAACAATTACTAAAAGCATTGGAAAATAAAAACAAACATTCAGAAATTTAAAATTATTTCGGAAGAAGTAACCGTCCATATAAAAATTAAAGGAAATGTTCTATGACTAGGAATAAACTCAACGCGATACATCGCTCAAGGGCAAGAGAAGAAACAAAGAATAGCAATTGCAATATCTTTACAAGCAAAACTGAAAAGACTTAGAAAAAAAAGAAAGATATACAACGTACTGGTACCCTACTTTCTGAACTAACCGCTAATCCTAACAATACCACTATCAAAATTTCAAAAAGAGAAATCGCAAAGGATTCAAAATTAAACCATTTCTAGGATTACCAACACAAAACGACAAGAACTCTGGAGACTTACACGATAAAATAAAGCGTGTTAGCCATTAACAAGGCTCTGAGAAATAGATCATTAAAAATATGGAGGAAAATAAAAGAAAAATAACATATTTCATGAAATATCATTTGAGGATAATGCCAGGGTAAACAGCAGATTTCCAAGCAACAGAAAAATACTGTCAGCAGAAGAGACTGATATATATGTAGATAAAAGTGACTGGTTATGTGTACAGATAGGAATAAATTCAAGAAAAAAAGAAGAATAAAACAACAGCATGAAAGCCAAAAAGGAGATAGGATACTCTCGATTAAGAGTTCCTGTAAAGAGAGCAAACAATACAGATCGACTACAGCGAACCGCTAGCATACCTGCCTCCACTAGACAAGAGCTCTAATTCAACACAACTACAGAAAAACAAAAAAGTCGTCTTATAAATGGCCGAATGAATGCAACATCGATAAAAACCGAAAAAGCGGAAGGGAGGAGAGTAAATCTAAGACAGGGGCACAGGCTCATTGGACCCCATGACACAATATTTTTAAGCTATAGGTCAGCCAGAGACATCTGGGGGAAACTCCCTCGCCCCTCCCCACCCGCTCGTTGGGCAGACCAAATAGGGTAAACTTTGAAACTTCATTTAAATTTGTTTCCATTTCACTTTTAAACTTTTATGCGCTCCTCTTTTATTCCTCTCACGTTTCATCCCGGTACCCTGATGTCTATCGGCCAAAATAGAGCCTACGAGAGCAGGGTAGGGATAATATGCGGAGAGTTTGACCTGGGACTGCCTCTTCCTGCCCCCCCCCAAGCCTGCATGGGACAGAAAGGGATGTAGGGTGTGGAAGAATGAGAGAGAGAAGGAAGTCCCCCCTCCCTTGACTTCCCCAGTTCGCTATTGATCGCTCTAAATTCGTCTGCCCGATATACTGCGAAAATTAGCACAATAGAAACATTATTAAGGGGACATCGCGACTTCTCGCTATGGGCCCTTATCGCGACCCAAGTCAATTAAGGAAGTCTGTTGGCGATGAATCTCTCCCCGTCTAGATAATTTAGGAGTATATATTAGAGACTTGAAAGTTCGCATGCAGATTGTGTCTGAAGCCGCTGTCCAGTACGTTAGCCGTAACGTCTTCGTTTTATTCGAGAGGAAATCGACTACATTCTCGTCCAGAGAAAAATTGAGTGATTGTCGAAGAGCCAAGGAACAGCTAGTCGTCATTCAGTGTTGTTCGTGGAAATAGTTAGGCGCGCTTCAATCCTTCTCACCACGTCTTCGGATTTTAAGGATAGGAAAAGCCATCCCCGAAGCACCCTCCGTTTGCCTCTTAAGGATATGAAACCCCCAACTTTGGTTTCCCGAAGTTGAATTGAGCGTCCCGTGAGACACCCACAAGTTCGAGGTCGAACTTACCTACCTGGTCCCACTTGCTGCACATCAAGGTAAAAGGGATTTAACCCCCACTGCGCCACGCTCCTCCCACCTTTACCGCGTCGAACCTCAAGGATCCCCTTTGCTCTATAACTTGCATAATTGTAAAATCATTACTTAATTAATTATCCCTCGGTTGAAACTTAATTGATAGTGTCAATCATCTTAGCAGTGAACCGTCAATATTTAATTGCATTGCCATTTAATTTCCCCTATATGTATATGTAAACTTTAGTCCTATTAAACTATATTTTTGTAGTCGTGTTTAAATATTCCTTGGCCTAGCAACTGTGTATTTAAAGAACTCTTACAACCATCCCCAAGTGGAGCCTTAATTTCGGTCGGCCAGCAAGCCAGTGTGTGTGTGTGTAACCGCGTACACCTGGTCATACCACGACATAGGGAACCCATGGGACCGTGCTATGCCATTACCTTTCTCAATTGTCGCTGTTTTTGGACTGATGCTAGAAGCCAGTCACTTGTGAAACTAGTCTGCAGAATAAAGTTTTGGCGTTGAAAGGTGATTTTTTTGCCTCGCTCATCTTCACTGGGGTCTAACCATCAACCTTCCATTTCATATCAAAATTCCCTATTATAGTTGGCCATATGAACAACTTTAAATGTTGAGGTTGAATGTCATTTGTCGCTTTTGTGCCCATGCAACTAGTCATTTCACTCACTTGGAGCTTTGTGAAATCTCGCCTACACTGGCTGTAACCTAGTATTATCATCGAATATTGACATTTTACTTTAATACCTACCTCTAGGTCCTAATGTAAAGCAAAAATAATAATGTACCCAAAATAGATTCCTGAGGTACGTCTAAATATAACATCCATCTATGCAATTTCTCCCCATTTAGTGTACTAGCCTCGAATTTATATTTTTCATACACCCAATTTCAAACATTTACAGAAATTTCAGACATTCTCAATTTATCCACGTCTCCCAAGAGGGATCTTATCAAAAGTTGTACTAAAATCTAAGTAAACTACATCTGTCATTTATTTTATTGAATTGCACTGACATCGAGAAATTCCAGTATTTGAGTATTTGCCTGACATGAATCCATGTTTACTATCACTCAACAAGCTACGTTGATACTTTCTACATAGTTTACTAAACAATTTTTTAACAAAGTAATTTACCTACTATTGAGGTTAGACTTATTAACCTATAGTTGTTAGAATCATCCTTCCTTCCCCTTTTAAATATATTGGAACTACATTAGCTCTTTTCCAGTCATCTGGCATCTCCCAAATCAAGAGATCTAATCGCAAGAGTAAAGGAAAGACTTTCCACTTCCTCATTGAGAATTCTAAACTTGGTGTGTACCTGGTGTCAGAGACCGCAAAGATCACCGGGTCCATTCAAGGTTTTCCTTAGTTACGCATGATCGTTGTTAAGCCAGTTCTTGAACACATTTGAAAAAAAAAAATGCATCTGTTAAATAGTCCGGAAGATTTTAATCTATTCAGTTAACTTCGCCATGATACTATGTAACGCAATTTTATTTAGCAGTTCCTTCGGTAGTTTCAAATGAGTTTTTCCGTATGTAGGATTTTCTACGCGCCCAGCACATATCAAACCACCTTTTTTTATCTTTCCCTCATCTGTTCATAATTTTGCTCTCAGACTTTTGACCTAAAGGGCGGTAAGCTATAAATTCACACCCGTTCTATTGACACCTGACTCAGGTTTTTCTTTGCTATCGATACATGTATCCGAGCGGTGTTCAGCGTAGAAGAGGGATTTATCTCCTCGCTGACGTTTCGGATTTTACAGTCCCTCCGCACTTATCTCCCGGCGAGAGATGATTTAGCCCCAGGGGAGATAACGGGGGTTCTCATCGGTTGGCCCTAATAATCGAGGCAGACACCCTCCTCCCCTATTAATTTTAGTCAAGGGGTTTTCTGAGTTTTCATTCGTGAGTTTACGCAAATTTTAAGATGGATTTTGTTGATCCTGAATTTGTATGGAATGTTTTTACTGAATTATTTCTTTCTCTTTGACTTCCCAAGGAGCTCTAATGTGTATAAGCTCGCTATCATCATTCCTCCACAGGAGAGTTTGCTTTCTTACGGAATGAAGGCGGGTTCAGGCGTTTTCACTTCCTCCCGTTCCCTACCACCCTATATAGTCTACTGTGGGGGGGAGGGCTACCTCGCATTCGCACTGCCCCAATTTCACTCTTTTTTTTTGCGAACATCTTTAAAACCACGTTTTGTTTTAATATAATAGAAATAATTCTTAGCCAATCTCTTTGTCTACCTTTTATAAAAGTCCTATCTCCGTTTGAGTGACCTGATTTTATATTTCCTGAAAAGAATCGATATCTTTTGTCACGGCTCCTTCATGCGCCAGTTCATGTCAGGTTTCTTTTAAAAATCTCTATCTTTAATCTCATATTGGTCTTTTCCTCTCTTACTGCCCTTCTTATTTTAAAGTAGGCTAGTGCTAGGCTCTCGTAAGTGCGGCGACTTGTGCCCAAGTGGGTAGTCGCCAGATAGGCTCCTTAAATAATACAAAACAAAAATCTCTTACGTCCGGGGCTCGTCCATGACTACTGAAGTGTGGATGCCCCAATATGATAGGGGGTGGGGGCAGACAAGATGTATGGGGTTCTACGTCCTTTGAAAAAACACGATTACATTTATTCTAAAAGGTGTATTTACCAAGTGCTACGGACGGCGTTGTTAAAGACCGCACAAGAATAAATTATTCAGAGCTTTTAAGGGCACCAGATGTGGCCCTAGGAAAGCATCGTACAGTACAGTAGGAATATATTCACTGTGTAATTACATGTGACTTAATTCATTGGGGCGCCGTTCTGACGAGACTCAGCACCCCGTCCGACCCCAGCTTAGCCTCTTCTCCTTCCTTCAGAACACTTGTGTCCCCCCCCCCCCGTTTCCTCGCTTTTCATACAACCTCCCACAACTTTCTCTGGTCAGCCTCTAATTTCATAGAGTAGATACTGACCTTCTTCTCAGCCAACTATCCCGGATCGGGGCTGAATAGGGAGGGGACAATGATCCCTCACCCCTGAGCTCCATTTTGGGATGTTGGGTTTTTAGTAACCTTCTTTATCCCCACCCACATCTTCCTACCCTCTTCGTTTATATTTTCAAACAACATCCATTTTACGCCACGTCCAAAGTGGAGCCGCCATGCTGAAAGCCTGCTAGGCCACCAGGCGAGAGGGATGGTCCAAAATGGCGGCAGCTGGCTCTGCCAGGCCTGTACTCACCCTTCGCAGAGCGGGCCACTGCGGGGGGTGATTAGATTTAGATCCCGTAAAAAAAGTTCATAATGCCCAATGATGATAACTTACAAAAAACAAAATCTGTCCTCATTTTCCCTTTAAGAACGACGGAGCCGCCCTCAGGAAGCTCCACAGAAACCATGCAGGTCCACCGCCCCTGTGTTTTCCCACAGTTTTACGCCGTGTCTAAGGTGGAGCCGCCATGATGATGGACTGCCAGGCCACCAGGCGGGAGGGGTGGTCCCAAATGGCGACACCTGGCTCTGCCTTGCCTGTAAGCACCTCTTGCAGTGCGGGCTACTGCGAGAGGTGATGCGCGATTGCATCCCCTAATAAAAAGAGGGTCACCATGCCCAATGATGAAAAAAACCCCATTTAATTCCCCCTGAACAAACGACGGAGCCGCCCTCGGGCAGCTCCAGCGATAAAATGCCCTTCCCCCCGGTGCTTGCGCAGGGGACCCCACATATTTCTCTAACTGGAGAGGAGGCTTACTCCTCTCTTTCGCCTACGGGTGCAGGCGACTCCCCCTCACCCCCTTCTCTGGAAGTGCTTTCGGGCACCTACCTTTTTTTCAGCGGCAGTCCCCTCTTTTCTTTCCAAGGGGCCTGCCAAGAAAGCCAGCAGGCAGTCCATAGCCAACCGCTTCCCATCGAAGCGGCTCGGTAGGGCAAACCTCCTTAGGGGGGGAGAGTGAAGCCAGGCCACTTCGGTCGCTTCCCTCAAAAAACCTGCTGGCAAGAATATTAAACCTTGCCGGGGTCAAGGCCTGTGCCTCCCCACACAAGACTGGTGACACTGCCAAGGGGACCTGTGATGTCCTGGGAGGGGATGGCCAACTGGAGGCCCCTCCTGTGATAGAGGTGGTCCTTGAGGAAACCCAGCCTCAGACGGTAGGTCCTTCCATGGGGGGGAATCCGGGCTCGGCGCCAAACACCGAACCCGAATCCGCCCCTATGCAAGGTCCTCCTCCAACGGCTAGGGTTTCCGCGGCAGTACAAGGAGGGGAGGAATATCCTCCGAACGGTGCCCCTACGACTACCAGGACCTTCTCCAGAGAAGCGGGTTCATTCCCCGCCCTCCTCTCCAAAAAAAGAAAAGGACGAAAAAGACTCGGGGCTCCTCTCCATCTGCGGGGGTTGCGGGGACGGATGGGTCTGCTGCCACTTTGGCAAGTGACCAAGCCAAGATCGGCACATCCGGCCCCCCTACCCCCACGTGTGCGGAGCCCCTGACTAACACCAAAAGTGCACAGGGCGGAGCATCGATGACATCGGGGCCCCTCATTCAGAGGTTACCTGGCGTTTTCGAGCCCGCTGGCTTCAAACTCTTCCTCGCTATTCGCTCCACTGCTGGCACCATGTTGACCAAGGGCAACATGATCCATCAGAGGAGAGGATTAGCTAGTGCAATTGGTAGAGAGCCGAAGGTGACCCGTTCCTCGGCGAATCCCGCCGATGTGGCCAAGATAAGTGCTCTTCCGACATTTCATGGCAACCAGGTGAGTGTGACGCCGCACTTTACCATGAACTTTGTGAAAGGAGTAGTTTATGCGAGGGAACTCGTTGACTACTCCATTGAGGACATCACCTTAGAGCTGGCCGACCATGGGGCGGTCAAGGTCGAACGTGTGATGAGAAAACAGGGAGGTGCTTCGAAACCCACCCTTACACTCTTCGTCACGTTCGACTGTGACAAGCTCCCTGAGTCGGTGCGTGCCGGTTGGTACCGCTACCGCGTGAAGGCATTCTTGCCACTGCCGCGGCGGTGCTATTACTGTCACCGCTTCGGCCATACGAATCGTTTTTGTAGACGTGCAAAGTCAGGTTCACCCGAAGTCTGTGTAAATTGCTCCAAGGCTGCACATGATAAGTCTAAATCGTTTGTGGCCAAGTGTGTCAATTGCGGAGAGCCTCACCCCGCTTTTTCGAAGCAATGTGGTGCATATCTCCTTGAGAAAGAAATCCTGGCCGTTCAGACCGAGGATCGACTCTCATTCCGCGAGGCTAAGGACTTGGTCCTGTCGCGCCCACATCTTCCTGGGATGTCATATGCCTCAATAGTTAGAAAGGCACCCTTTGCTCCTGGCCCCTCCAGGCCAACAAGCACAGTTGTTTCCGCGCCCATTCGGAGCCCTTCTGCGGGCTCTACTCAACCCGGGCGCTCCCCTGGTAGAGCTGTCGGCAAAAAGAATTCATACCCAGCCCCGGCTAAACCCAAGGCTCCCCCCTCTTCCCCAGCGTGACTGTTTCCCGTAAGGCGAAACGGCCACGCGCCTCCACCTCGTCGTTAGACTGACAGGAGATAACAACCCTGAAGTTGGTCGCCAGGCCTTCTTCCGGTGTTCCTAAAGATGTCCCCCGAAAGGAGGACAGCAACAAAGGAGCTTCGGCTCCTTCGCCCACGCCTAATAGTGGAGCGAGTGGCTCAGAGACGGTGGTTCCTCGAAAAGTGGGCCCCCTGCCCCCGAAGCCGCAACGCCCGCCTAAGGTTTCGAGGCGGAGGGAGGAAAAGACTCGCATGGCGATCCCAACTTCTCCGAATAAGTCCTCGAAGGCAACAGCGCCTTAAGCGCTTTGTCCGGCCAACAGCGCCCGGTGTTTTGCATCTGGGAAGCGTACGGCCATTTCCGTGAGGGTCTTCTGTTCGAGGAGGGCCCCGGCGTCTGCTCCGAGCCAGGCCTGGAGGGGATATTCCTTGAATGGAATTGCCGTGGACAGCGGGCCAACTGGAAGGAGCTGCGGAGGCTCGTCTCGTCCCGTTCCCCGGTAGCTATTTTTCTGCAGGAGACCATGTTAGGTGCGTGCCCCCTGCCCGCCCTCCCGGGGCATAAGGGTCTTGCGACCCCACCACTACGGGATGGCCGGGCTGGGGGATGCGTGGTTTACACCCGGTATGATGTCTCCCTTCTTCCTTTCTCTTTAGATACCTCCTTTCAGGCAGTGACTGTGCAGCTGCACCTGGATAGGAGGTATACTATCATTTCTGCGTAAATTCCACTGTCAGCTGACTTCCACGCGTGAGACTTCTGCCGCGTCGTGGCACGGTTGCTGAGGCCCTTTCTCTTGCTTGGAGATCAGAACGGCAAGCATCCTCTCTGGGGATATTACTCCATAAATCCCAGGGGACAATTCCTTGCTGATCTGATCGATGAGCTTGAGATGGGTGTCCTAAACGTGGATGAGTTTACGCATCACTGTCCGAGAACCGCTTCATTTTCTTGCCTTGACCTATCTTCCTGTTCTTCGGATGCACAGCCTGATTTTGATTGGGTGGTGGTGGATGACCACTTTCCCATTCAAATATCATTTTCAGGGCAACTGCCGCCTGAGAGCCCACCTCGGTCGTGCTTGGCGCGGTGGCCTGCATTTCAGGAAATGACTTAATTCTCTATCTCAGTCGAGGAGTTTAGGTCGGTAGATTAGGCCGTTGAGTTGTTCTCCGGCAACCTCATCGCCGCTGGCCTGACTACTATTCTTAGAACGTCCTGCCGTTTTGCCAGCCGACCACTCCCATGGTGGTCGGCCGAGTGTGAGACGGCCTTCAAACATAAGCGTTATGCCTATATGCGCTATAAGCGCCGCCCGAACGATTTCACTGTTGGTGAATTTCGTCGGGCTAGGGCTAGGTTCTGGTATATTTCGAAGCACGCCCGCCGCTCTTCTTGGCGGGCATACGTGTCTTCACTTAACGGGAAGACCCCTCTGGCAGAGGTGTGTAGGCGAGTCAAAAGGATTCGGGGCAAGTTCTCGAAGGCCCCCATCCTGTCCTCCAGGAGAATGGGACCGCAACTTCGGACCCCGCGTCCGTGGCGGAATCCTTCGCGACTGCTTTCTCCGTCTAGCCTGGATGATGCTCCGCCAGCATTCAATGCACGTCGTAATGTCGCGGAAAGATGCTGACGACTTTAACGACAGGTTTACTCTGAGTGAGTTGCGTTCCACTCTTGCTTCATGCGCGGACACCGCCGATGGTCCAGACATTGTCCCGTACGCCATGCTTCGACACCTGGGTGAGCGAGGCATGGCCTTTCTGTTAGATTTGTTCAACAGGATCTGGGTGGAGGGTCTTCCCCCAGATTCCTGTCGAATCGCTACTGTGCTCGCCTTTCGCAAACCTGGGAGAGATCACTGTACTCCGGCCGGTTTTCGCCCATCTCTCTAACCATTTGCGTATGCAAGTTGATGGCTATGTTGGTAAATGTTAGATTAGCCTTTTTCCTGGACACGGAGGTCATCTGTATTATGCACCGTGCGGCTTCCGCAAGTTCCATTCTACGTCGGATGCCCTCTTCCACTGGGGAAAATGCTTTCTGCGGGGCCTTCCTCGTATACAGCACTTCACCTCGGTCTTTTTCGATCTGGAGAAAGCTTATTATGCCGCATGGCGATACGGTATCACCGAGACCCTCAACACGATGGGGCCGAATGCACGCCTCTCGGTCTATATATCTGAATTTTTGCGAGATCGCCGATTCCGCGTACGGGTTGGGGGAGCCATTTCCGGCCTAATGGTGCAGGAAGAGGGTGTCTCGCAGGGAAGTGTACTCATTGTTACACTCTTTGCGTTGAGCATCTACGGCATTCCTCGGTGCTGCCAGATCTCCTTGCTACGCTCAACGGGGACGATCTTTCGATCTCTTTTGGCGCTGCCCAGATGCCAACTCTGGAGCGTCGACTCCAACAGACATTGAACCGCGTCTCTCGCTATGCCGAAGCGCACAGGTTTCGGTTTTCTTTGGCCAAGACTAAGCTGGTACACTTTTGCCGCCATTCTCGGCTCCACCCCGACCCAGATTTGTTTCTTAATTGGGTTCGCCGGGAAGTGGTTGAATCGCACCGTTTCCTTGGTCTTATATTTTGACTGACGCCTCACATGAGAGGTTCATATTCGCAGCCTTAGGGTCTCTTATTCTTCGTTCCGTGACGTTCAGCGCTTGGGGCGCTGATAGGGCTACTGCCTTACTTTTTTATCGATCCTTTGTCCGTTCGACGCTCGACTACGGATGTGAATTTTATGCATCCGCAGCCGAGCGTTTATTACGGAAGGTGGACTCGATCCACCACACCGGCCTTCGCTTGGCGACCGGTGCCTTCTGCACTTCCCTCATTGAGAGCCTACTAGTCGATGCTGGGGAGATGCCACTCGCTCTACGCCGCGTACAGTGCACCATTCGCCTGTACGCGCGAGCCCGGTGCCTCCCTCAGTCGCCAACCGCTCTCACTGCATCCGCAGCTGATTTCGACGGTGCCTATGCCGCCGAGCGACGCCAGTCATACCCTAAGCCCTTTGGGTTTAAGGCCAGGAAACTCATTCGAGAGCTAGGTATAGCTCTTGGGTCGGTGGCGTCCCTGGTTCTGTCAAGGACGCCATCCTGGAGGGTACCACATTTGGCTATTTGTCGCCACGCCTCTGCTCCCAAAGCTTGTACAGCGCCGGGAGTATTGCGTTCGACTTTTTTGGACCGCACCTCGTGTCACACTGGAACCGTGCCAGTGTATACGGATGGCTCCAAGTCCCAAGAGGGGGTCGGCTTCCACTCCGTATCCCCTCTCTTTGAAGTCAGCGGGGCTCTGCCAAGCGCTGCGTCTGTCTTCCCGACCGAGCTGGTGGCAATACACCACTCGGTACGTAAGATTACGCGACGTGCCCGTTTCGGAGACCGGATTGTGATCCATAGCGACTCACAAAGCTCTCTCGGGGCATTGGAATCTCCGCATTCCCTGGTTCGCGATATCCGTGACGCCACGGTTTTCGCGAGCCGGGCGGATGTCGAGATTATCTTCTGCTGGGTTCCTGGACATGTAGGAATTGCGGGGAATGAGCGCGCCGATGAGTCCGCTAAAGAGTCCGCGAGGACTCTGCGACTGGACCAGCGTTTCGCTCTTCCTCTCACAGACTATATGGCAGGAATATGGGCAGCTTTTCGGGTTGCTTAGCAAAGAAGATGAGAGACGGTCGAAGGGAACTTAAAGTTGCGTGCCATTGCGCCGCGACCGCTCCCATGGACCTACTCGCCAATACCGCTAAGGCTTCAGGTTTGTTTCTGTCGTCTCCGAATTGGGCACACTCGCGGGACGCACCGCCATTTGATGGCGCCTTCGCCAGCGCCCTATTGTGACGACTGCGTTGTTCCCCAGACTGCGGCACATTCTTGTTGAATGTCCCAGTCTGGGTGATCTTTGCTCACATTACCTGTCCCGGTACCGGGATGCGCGGGGTCGCTACCTCCTGTCCCTTTTACTCGGGACGAGTGCGTGCACATTGACTGGTGGACTTGTAGACTTTTGGGGGTGGCCGGCCTTCTCCCTTTTATTTACCAGTTTTTTTGTTTTGTTTTGTTTTTTTCCCTTATAGGTCGCACGTTCCTGCGCCGGGGGGACCTCCCTCCGACAGAGTAGTTTGCTTCCTGCTCGTTGCCTTTTCCCTTTTTTTAATTTTTGGTTTTGGTTTTTTTTTTTTTTTGAATTTGATTTTAAAGTAGCTTAGTACTAGGTAGGTTTTTAATACGGCGCCTTATGCCCAAGTAGGCAGTCGCCAGATTAGCTCTTTAAAAAAACCCCAAAATTGTCCAATGTCCCAGTCCGGGTGATCTTCGCGCACATTACCTGTCCCGCTACCGGGATGGGCGGGGTTGCTACCGCCTGCTCCTTGTACTCGAGACGAGTGCGTGCACATTGACTGGTGGACATGTATACTTTCGGGGTGAGGCCAGCCTTCTTCCCTTTATTTAACTAGTTTTTTTTGTTACCTTTGCAGGTCGCACGTACCTGCGCCGAGGTGACACGCCCCCCCCCCCCGACGCAGAAACTTGCTTCCTCCTTGTTACGATTTTCCCTTATTATTATTGTTGTTATTGTTTTTCATTCTTGTTTTAAATTAGTCGAGTGCTAGGCTGTCATGAGTGCGGTGACTTGTGCCCAAGTGGGTAGTCGCTAGATAGGCTCTTAAAAAATATATATATATCGTTGTATTACGAGTATATGAACCCGCCTTTTATTCGCTGTTCTGGGGAAAGGCTTAGTTTTTATCGGGATGCTCGCCGCTGATGGATCAGATTAATTAACTCGATTTTGCGCCTTTTCCCCGTCCTTGTTACCGCAATCAATATCCTTATTAATTTTAGGGGCGTTATTTATCGTCACTGTTATAATCGGCGCTATTTATCTTGTGTCAGGGCTGGGTTGGTCGTGGCAGGAATAATTAGAATACCCGTGGAGGATGATTTATGGGCGCTGTAATCAGCGCGTGGTTTCGCTTTGAGTAAACGGGCGATTCTTCGACTCCGTAATGAAGCATTGCCTATGCGCCAATTGGCTATCGGGATATTGCATCTTGCCCATTTTTGTTTGTTTTGATAAACTTTAGTAGGTTTTAGGCCCGTTGCGGAGAATTGGGGCAGGTTTATGAGAGGGGAGTATTAAGACCTCGACTAACCTTTTGGATACTTAATGTACCCCTCAAATATTTTCAATTTTCCTAACTTCATCACTTTCTTCGGGCAATACGCACCTGCAAAGGGTTGATGGCATTATCCTAACCATCATGGATAGGCTCTTTCCACATTACAGAACTACATAGTTTAGGTTAAGGTGAGTGGCGCGCCCCGAGTAGCTTCCTTTTGGCCTATTGGCCTATGTACCTTACCAATATTTTCACTTGCCCAAATTCACCATTCGAGAAATGGGTGAAGAACCTTTGGCCCAACATTTTAAAATGATTATTAATTAAATTGAGCTGGCCACTTATGGACCTAATGTTCTTTATTAATCGTATATTCTTTTGCATGGGGAGGGGGGGGGGCACATCGTGGATACTATTAATTTCGTGTTCCCCCATTACTCACGACACTAGAGGGTGCGCAACTCTAAACTGCTCTAGTTCTGCGCCGAGCAGAGTAGATCCATTTCGTAGGCCATCTTCCTTCTCCCACAAAACTTTCATTCTTTGTTCTTCAACGCCTCCGAAAGTATCCTTCCTATCCATTGATACCCTATTTAGCTAACTTTTCTTTCGTGCGCACACCTGTAAACCTTGGAACTTTTCGCATGATTATCATTGCTGGCTTAATAGTTGTTTACAAAGATGTCATCTACCTCTATTTGTTTCGATGCAGCCCAAATCAAAGGCAATGGCAGCAAATTCTCAATAAATCTTAGCAAGAAAGATTGGATAGGAAAGTGGACTTGTGTAAAAAGTATCAGTACTCATAAAAGGAATGGAGTTAAATTAGTCACTATTAATTTATGGGAGCTCACGAATGAAGCTACGTGTGATAAGTGGTTTTCGGAGATATTAAGAATCGCCAAAGATTGCAGAAAATAAAACCCTTGGTATTGAGGTACAAAAATGTATATGGTGAAACGATAAATGAAAAAGTCTTACAAGGTAAAGTTTGCCGACAAATTATTGAATACTTTGCCAAAATTATTGACAGTTAATTGTAACGGGCTGTGAATATGAATGCAATTATGTGTAATAGTTTTTCGTTTAGAATTGCGGGAAACGTTATAACCGAGCGTGGTGCAGTCGGTGCCTAACTCTAGTAGGAGTGAGACCAAAAATGGAGGGTGAAACTAGCGTGGGTTGACGATTATAGAAAGATATGTGATACTGACGTGGATAGGTCGTTAAGAGATGGCGGCCTTCCATCATAGCATTGATAACGGCTGGATACAAATTGCAGAAGGGTGACATTTTACACTTCATAGTGACGAAAACCCAGTCGAGAGAGCAGAAACTGACCGCACCTAAATTGTTGGACACTTCAGTCCACGATAGTAATCTCGTCCACGTCGCCAGGGACTCCCATCGTTCCCTTGTTGTCTGCTGTTAGTATCCGGTCTTTATCTGTTGTGTGCAGAGATACATGGTCGGAGTGGATGGTGTTCCCAATCAGGCATTTTGGGGGCCCAATTTGCCTAACAGAATAGGAGCTAATTTTTAAAATAAAGCGACTTGCGTTTATTGGAGCTTGCTTAATATACGCCCCTCTCGCTGGTTAACGATATCTGGCTTGTCTGGAATGCGGCGTTTTCCTTATCAGACAGCCTTTGCTTTTGCAGTTGTGCTTATCTGAATCTGTGCAAGTTAATGAATTTATGTCCGCATTATATTGGGTTGAGGAATAAGTTCTTGCGGTTTTATCAAATTTATTTATTACCATTAATAATTTTAGAAAAACTTAATTTTTAATTGATAACAATATGCAATTTAATTAATAATGTATTCTCCGTTGTTATTTACGACTTCTTCAAAACGTTCAACTAGTTTTTCGATACCTATGCAATAAAAATCTCTGGATTTTGACTCGAAGAATTAGTCTAACCAGGTTCTTAATTCCACATCAGTATTGAACGAAACGCCGCCCAAATTGTTGGAGAGCGATCGGAACAGATGGAAATCCGATGGGGTCAAGTTTGTCGAATATGGAGGATGCGGCAGGATTTCCCAATTAAGCGTTTGGATGGTGTCTTTTGTCATATTGGCAATGTGAGGACGAGCATTGTTTGCTTCAAAAGGACTCCATAACGTCGATGAGGTCGCTTTTCACGAATAGCTTCGGCGAGTCGATACATTTGTTGAACGTAGTTCTGCATTGACAGTCTCGTTGTTCGCAAGGAGCTCATAAAGAATGATGCCTTCACAATCCCACCACACACACAGCATCGTCTTTCGCGGATGAAGTCCTTGCTTTAATCGCGGAAGTGGTTTTTTATTGGTTCATGTTGACATAAAAACATCACTTTTCGTCGCCAGTGATAATGCGGTGAAGAAATCTGTCCTTATATCCATGAGTAGCCTTGTGACGAGTAAGCAAACCTGCGGCAATCGTGGAGGTTGAAGTTTGTTGCTTTCGCACAAAGCGTGCGGAAGCCATTCACCGAGTTCTTGAACTTTCCCCTTCGAATGAAGGTGATTCGCTACAGTTTTCTGATCACACACCAATTGTACAGCCAATTCTCTAGTCGATTGACGAGGATTTTCATGAAGAAGGTCGGTCGTTCAATCGATCTTCATCCAACTTAATGGGGCGACCAGAACGTTCTTTGTCATTAAGATTGAAATGACCGTTTTTGAAAGGTGACAACCACCATTCAGCTGTCCTTTCTGATAAAGCATTTTCTCCGTACACAACACAAATATCGCGACGAGCTTTGGCTGCGTTTGCATTGTTCCCGCCTCGATTGAAAATGAATAACAACAAGTGTCGAAAATGCGCCTTTCATTCAACTTGACAGACATTCCATTTTGAGGGTACAAAACAAAAATTAAATTAACACAACTTTTGCCTAAGCAAAAGCATAATAGTTTACGCTTTTAAGAGACGTAGCCTAACCTTTGCAAATTTTGCTCTCATTATTTATTATTGTTTCTTGATATGTGCACAAATTACGTCAACAAAACTTAAATCAACACAACATAAAAAAAACCACAATAACTTATTCCTCAACCTAATACGTGGGAGACGCGCATTTTTTATCTACACGGGGCTGAAACAAATGGTTACTTAAATTTTTGTAACCAAATATTTGCTTGATATTACTTCTCTCAGTGCCATAGTGTTCAAAACGTTGGTTAAATGCCATTTTTTTTATATTTGCTAAATATTACAAAGAAAAAATAAAGAAGTCTCAGTTTATTTGGGGAATGATAATTGCAAGTGATGGCAGAGGAGTATAAGAAAGCGAAGGTTCAATAAGCGCCTCCTCCCCACCAAAAGAAACCTGTCATTATTGAGAAATGTTTGGCGAGTTGCGTGTCATACATTAATTACCTCTATACATTTTAGCGTCCCTAACTGCATCACCTTTTGATGAGCCTCTTGAAAAAGTTTATAGCGAGGATTGCCCTGTTGGTTTAACCTTTTTGTAAGTATACTCGGTAAATGTTACCTTTTTCTGCCAAGAGGCCAAGTCATCAATTAATACTGAGCTTTCAGAGCTACCGCTCGTGAAAGTGTGTTGAGTACTACTGATCGATGCCCGGAGGTTATCCCGTAGGAGCGATTTTTGATGATAAAGGAGAAGAGTCTACCCAACGATGGTATTTTATCGTAGTGGAACTATAATGATGGTAGATGAAAGAAAATAAACTGGTAGAAATAACAGGAAGGGGAGAAAAGCTTACCAACCACAACGAAGGAAATTTACATTCTACCCTATTCTAGCGAATCTGTCCGTTCTTTGACATTGTGGGGTGTATGCACCTTTCCCGTAGCTACCACACACACCATTTTATTCCCTTGGCATTTCACTCAACAGTTTTCACTGCCCTCGTTCGCTATCCAAGCCTTATCACGTTCCCTTTTATAAAGATGAGAGGATGAAGAGATAAGAGAAATACCCGGCATAAATTCGAACCGTGATTTCCTTTGCAGTGTGCTCTAATTTTACCTCCGATTTGCACCCTGAGGCTTTTTATTTCCCAATGGGATCCGAACCACGGATCATTACAGCCTTCGTAATCTTGACTTGAATCGGTACTACATCCGGCGACTAACCACACTCACTGTAGCTTAATTACTTAACTGTGTAAAAATACTGTCTTAAAACCATCGAAATAAATCACTCGACGATTCTTCGTCTCACCCTTATACCTTTCCCTGGGGTCATTAGATCACTAAGTTATGAATAGCTAAACATCCGGGAAGAAGGCCCTTCTCCCTACTACGCCCCCTTTTTTCCCAATCGTCAAAAGGCATCTAGCTTTTAGGTCATTTCTATTTCTGGGTTCGTTTTGTGACGTCAAACTGCAGTCCCTGCATCACTCTAAAAGACGATTTGGTGGGGCCATTTAGCGATAAGGATAATTGAACCGCTATTAAGAATGTGAATATTCGGCTGAATTTAATTAACTTAGAGTTATAGTCTTATGCCATTGGTTTGTTTGTAGACTGCTGGGAGCAGTACTCATTGAGATCAAATTTCTGGTCGCACATGTATGTTGTTTGAGTACTCTGATCATATCATGTAAGAGCATTGGGGTGGGATATTTTAGACATGGTTAAAAAAAAATGTTTATGACATTGCTTTGGTGTCATTGGTCGCCTGAGAACAGTCGTAATCTAGTCTTTTTTTAGTGTTTGTTTACCTTCTGATGCCAGACCCTAACTTTAGGATTGGCGCCGTGACTATAGTTCTTCTGTAGGAATTTGCCACTCGTTCTAGGGTTATGTACAAACGTGTGGGGGTGGGGGAGGCTCCGATGACCTGTTTCTTGAGCGACTCTGTGGAAGTTTGATAACAGTGGGTGCTGATAATTACACCTAACTGAACTTCTAGTTTGTTAGATTTGTTGCACAAAAGGGAAAATTTGAGGGAAACAATAGGTAGAGGACATATAACTCGAGTAATCTAGAGAATAGACTACAGAGTGGTAGTCATTGTATCGAACGTAAAATTGAAAATGAGAGACCTTGAAAAACCTCTTATCCATTTTCTGCAAGGAGTTATTTTGTTATTTACTTAAAACTAAATTGCGATAATGAAGGAGGCGTCTCCTCGGGAGGGAGAGAGAGAAAAAAAGAAAGAGAGAGACGTGTGTAGATTTATAGATAAAGCGGTGGGAAGACATAGCTCGGGCCCGGAAGGCCATGTAACTCTCCCGAACTCGTTCAACCTACAAGACCCGTGCGAGTTTCCCAAAAGAAGAGTGCTAAAGAGGTCCAGGAGAGTCGTGCTACCCTTTCGTTCCTCACCGTCCCCATCAAATTACACTATTATTTTTATTTGGGCGGAGATGCCCTCGTTGGTTTTCCTCCAACTTTCTGGTTGGTTCTTCACTCTTCCTAAACGTCTTGTGCGCATAATGGAGGCATTAAAAGCTTAACCATACCAACTTTTTTGATGACCTCTCCCAATCTATTTTGCATCAGTGCCGCCACGTCGACGTCTTTCCCTTATTGATTCGGGGAGACTCGAAGCTGTCTCGTGTTATTTATAGGATTCAAGTCCGGGCTCCGTCCGAGCTAAGTTCTTTCCCTAATCGGACCCAAACGAATGACCTCAGTGCACCTCTCGTCGTCTGATTTGGATGCTGTGATCAATTAATTAATTCCTGTTTATTTTTCAGTATGACGCATTTTCGACTCCCAAGTTGAAGGCGGAAGTAGAGAGGTTGACCACACAGCTCACCGAGATTCGCCTTTGTCTCGGTAAGTGAAAGCTACCACCCTCATTTCGTCAGCCAAGACGGAGGAAACTCCATTATTGTTTTATAAACTAATTGGGACTTTGGAAGTAAAATTTCATTTTACGACCTCCGTTGCCAACGAGTATATAAACGCTTTAACGTTTCATATATATATATATATATATATATATATATATATATATATATATATATATATATATATATATATATATATATATATTAACAAAAGGGTGTATGTAAATGTTAGGAAGGTTGAATGGTTGGTTTAGGTTTAGGTTTTCTATAGTATTATTTAGGTTGTTTCTATAAAAATGAAACACGATTCCGTCATTCTATGTATAATGGGGTCATCCTAGGTTATACTTTTGTTTTGTCCATCGCTATTTGATGGAGCGCTCGCCTGCGCCCTATTGCGACGACTGCGTCGTCCCCCAGACTGGTCGGCACATTCTTGTCGAATGTCTAAGTCTGGGTGATCTTCGCGCACGTTACCTGTCCCGGTACCGGGATGGGCGGGGTCGCTACCCCCTGTCCTTTGTACTCGGGACGAGTGCGTGCACATTGACTGGTGGACTTGTTGACTATTTTGGGGAGGCTGGCCTTCTCCCTTTCATTTAACTAGGTTTAGTTTTTGTTATTGTTTTGTTATTGTTATTTCTTCTTTTTATTCTTTTTTCCTGTTCAAATTTTTTAAAGTAGCCTAGAACTAGGCTGTTTGTTTACGGCGACTTCTGCCTCAGTGGGCAGTTGCCAGATAGCCCCTAATTTAAAAAAAAGAAGTTTTGTTTTCAAATGCAGTATTATCAAATTCTGATGTTGACGAAGGCAGTAGTTAAAAGAAACCAGTAGATTCAGTTAAGGTCTCAAATTTCGGCTGCGCTCGTATTATGAGAGTATCAATTTTTGTTGGATTCCTTTCGCTCGTAATTATTTGCAAGCTTTTTGTCCATACTTTGGAATGGTTGTTATTCCTTGAGAATCGCCTTAAATGTAATGGAATTAGTTAGGTTATATTTAATGTAAATGCACCCTGGAATGTTGATTTTTAGTAATCTCGTCCAAGAGGTTTTTCTGGTGTAGTTTAGAACCATTTTAGTGGCCGTTTTATATTTTTGTACTGACTTTTCTTCACCCCTTTCGTCATGCCAAAGAAGGGGGAGGAATACGTTCTAGAACCCTAAACCCTAGAGATTCTTGAGTGGCCTCAGAGCTATTTCTACCAGATTTGTTCAAATAATGTCATATGCTCGTCTGCTCACGGTCTAAGATAATCCTTGTCATTCTCTCAATTTTACGAAGCTGTGGCTGGCCTACTTTGCAGTTTTGCCCAATCCTATCGGCTATAAATAGGAGCGGGCTTTGTGTATAATTATTATGTTCTGTCCGCCAATTTACCTAGTCGAGCTGGACCTGTTTAAATTAAAAGAAGTCAGAGATAACACCACATCACACGTGCCTTGCAGCTTTGTCTAATGTGGGTGGGGTTGAGTGCCAGTGGGGGGAGAGGGGGCAAGAATGTCACAGGCTGGATATCATCACTTGGAGAAAATCAATACAAGGAAATAAGGGGTGGGAGACCTATCAGATAGGTTTTGTAATGTGTCAGACAAAAAGCCTGCTTTTATCTTCCTTCGGTGCAGGATATGTAATAATGTCCCCTAGCGGGGAATCTACGTCCATTCAGATTTCTTATTATCTTAAGACTTGACCGGCTGACTTAAAGCGAGAGCAATTTCACTTCGAAAATTAATTATGAAGAGTGAAAAATGATGCAAGATTCATAAGTACCGTTGTATTTTTAGTGTGACTGGCAGAGATTCTAGATGGCGAAACTCTAGTTGATAATTATCTAGGTTACTTGAATTTGTAGGTATGGCTGTTTGGCACCTTGGCACCATGGTTATCTGGCAAAGATTTTCTAGAGGGTGAAACCTTAGTTGGTCAGGATATAGGTTACTTGAATTTCTTAGGGAGGGACGCAGAACTCGCATAGATAGATGGCAGAGGGTAAACCTTAGTTGTCAGAGAAATTCTAAAGAATGAAAACCTAGTTGGCAAGACTTCTAGAAAGTGAAATTCTAGTTGGAGAACTTCTAGAAAGTAAAACCCTAGTTGGCAGAGAATCAAGAGAGAGGGTAGAAAGATCGTCTTTAGAGGGTGAAACCAGGTTGGCAGATATATGTCAGTGTGTGAAACTTTATTTTTCTTAGAGATTGTTTAGCAGGTTTGGCTAACCTTTTGTAAACGATGTGGCAATTTTTTTTCTGAATGGTTAGCGATGTGCCAAAAAGCTTGTGCCACTAGAAATTAGATGAGCATATATGGATGGATATAAGTGTGTTTTCCCACCATTTTTGTCTTTTGTATGCATTTTACTGTTTGCCAATATCGTCTTATTATACCAATCTTCCTCATACACAAAACACAATGGCTTTCCCGAAGGTCCGTCAATAAACAAAATTTCCATTTCCTATTCAGTAAACACGCTGCTTTTGTCACACATTTGCCTTTCTTTTGCTCATTTTTCCCGGCAAAAATGATTAATTTTATAAAGAACGTAAAAACCTAATTTTTGTAGAATAAATACTTTTTGACTATTTTTGCACCAACCGACCACCTCAAATGCCTCAATACACTAGAGTATTGGCTTATAAAAGATACTTTTTTTCTATATAAATACCGTTTTAGCATTGGAATTGAATATTTCCAGACCCACTTTGTCTTAGTTTGTTTTCCACGTCAGGAGGAATAATATTTTGGTCTGACCTCGAATGTTCCTTTGGAAAGTGGAACACTGTGCATTCATTTTCTATTGTTTTCTTTTCTGCATTTATGTATATATTGCGATGCTTTTCAGCGTCTATTCCATCATATTTCGTTGCCTCGAAACTGATGTATACAGAATTGTAGCTCATTTAGCTTTTATTTAAGGTAGTTTACAGGAAATTGTGAAATCGAAATAAGGTAATTCTCATTCCAGATAGTCGTTTTATTAAGCTTATTAGACTCTCCCACTAAAGGGTTTAACATTCGTACTTTTTGATGCCCTGTGCTCCTATTACTAACTTATACCTGGGGGTTTGTAATGTCTGACTGATCGAATCTTTAGGGTTGAGGAGTTTAGCTATTCTCTCATTTTTTCGATGTTTTATTTAAATGAAATGAATGGCTTCTACTTGTTCAAGAGATTAACCGTGGCTTTAATGATTTACTGAAAACTAGACGAATACACGAGTGAATAATATAAATTAAAGGCACACAGAATAAACAGTTAAAGATTGCAAATAAAGCTAGCCTAAGCAGTAAACGGAATATTTGAACTCTTTAAGCCAGCAAATAGACGTCTTAATCCTAATAGAGGGTGTATTTTTTTACAGATGAAAGTTCAGCCACTACCCGTCGTCTTCAAGATGAGGCGACTGAAAGATGCCAAAAGCATGCTGAACAACTTGAAGAATTGGAGAAAGTTCACTGTCAGGAAATCTTTTCGATCAACGAAACTCACAAGAAGAAAATCGAAGAAGGTGAGGCTCTAGAGGAAGTTTTGTAGGTCTTCTCCATTAGGCGAGTTGCGTGACATATGAAACCACTCTAGTACATGAAATTACAGTTAAACCAACGCCAACTGAAATGTGAGTAGAATTGTTTCCTTCAGCCCGTGAAACATTTGTATTAAACCGGTTTCAAGTCGCATTATGTGACTAACCTCTAGTGGCAAATTTATAGATGCGACTATTTGGATTGCATGAAAATAAGACTCCCCGCGGTAGCTTGTGGTTGCTCATAGTTCTTGAAAATGGTGATTGTGAGTTAGGTTAGGTAATAGGACAAAACGATCATAATCATATTGCAACCCCAAAACATTAACAAAAAACACCAATACATCATGCATCTCTTCATCATATACTAAAATGCATAAACTAAACCTACAAAATACAACTATGTATCGTCTAATAAAAAAACAAAACACAACGACCTGAACTAAACTACGAAACGCACAACACTTTGATAAACCCAAATAACCTGACAACTTAATAAAGGGAAGACACCTCAGCTGAGAAAAGGTGGGATAGTTTATTGTCTTCAGGTAAAAAAAAAGAAGCTCATTTCGGGGTCCTTATCTACATGTGATACGGCTATTTTAATATTTTATAGCAACCTGAAATGGTTGGTTGAAAATGAATGCAGTTAATATATGTAAATTTTTTTTTTCAGTATTAGAAAAGCACGAGTTGGAGCTCAAAGATTATCTCGCCAAAGAAGGAGAAAAGGTAATTAATTCATCACCGCTGTCCTTGCTAGGTAACCTATGGAGAGCTAAAAACCCCTATTTTTAAGATCTTCCATACTACCCACTTAAAGGACGTTATGCATAAAGAACAAAGAATGGGAAATAAAGGAATAATTTGTAAAAACGATAATAAATGCACTAGGTAGCCGGTAGCCTGAGGTGAAGTTATGGCCCCGAACCCCCAGAACTAAAGCAATTTATCTCACGAGATATTTATACAAGAAGAATCAAGGCGGGCTACCCACCTCCCCCGGCGCTGGATCGAGTTTCCTTCGTTTATTTGTTATTGTTTTTTTTTAGCTTGTTTCTTACCCTTTGTTCCGGTTTTATAATCTTTGTTATTTCCATGTTTTTACTCGTCTTTTAATCTAGCCTAGTATTAAGTTGTAGCGTGATCACGGCAACCTTTGCCCAGTTTGGCAGTGGCCAGTTGGGCTCTTAAAAAAACAACAAGAGAACAGTAATTAATATAATCCTACACAAAACCCGAGCACATACTACACTACGTAGCAGAACACTCACTCCTACAAAGAAACATTAAAACATCAACAAATTTATACTACATTAGTGATAAATTGTCAATTCTCTCACCTCGCCCACCTGAAACTAGCTTCCAGGACCACTTCACTCACGCTCACTCACTCTCATACAATACCTTGCAGTAACCATCCTTCGACATCCATTGTCCTCGTGAGGACATGGTCCATCTGGCCACAATGCTTGTGGACATCACCTAGCCCTCCCGAACTACTAAAACTTGGTGGATTTGGCCATCCCGTCAGCCTGTCCAGAATGCAAACCGCATCTCTCACATTTAAACAGATTATGGAAAACTGCCCTTCACACAATTCCATGCCAATGCCACAATTACCTCTCTCTCTCTGAATCCTTTCTGGAAATTCCGCTACAGGCCATATGCTTCCTCAAGGTCTCGGCTCTGCTCAGCCAGACAGACTGAGCATCCTCAACCAGATCACCTTGGGAAAAAAGTTAACTTATTGCCATTTGTTGTCTCATTGCTTATAATGTAAATTTGACGAAATATTCGAAAAATTAGGAATCTCAATCTGTTGTTGATTAAAGTAGTAATAAAATTAACGTTTTCACGTTCCTTATCCTTATTAGCTGTTTCCGACCTTCCTTAACCTTATTAAGTTTCTCCACCTTCATTAACCTCAAGTTTCGCCCTCTAACAGTTTTTCCGCCATTAACATTATTAACAATTTTTCCACCTTTCCTAATCACATTAACAGTTTATCCACCTTTCTTAACCTCATTTACAGTTTTTCCCCCTTCATTAACCTTATTAACAGTTTCTAGACCTCCCTTAGCCTTGTTAGTACTGCTTACTATTTATTCACCAACGTAGGCCTTTTTAACACGACTTATCCACATTTGTAAACCTTCTTAACACTTTTGTAGACATTTTTATTACTGTTCCTTTGTAAACCTTTAAAGTTGCTAAACTACTTTCGTTATTAACATAGTTTGGTAATTCCTTCGCAACTACAATGGGAACCACGATTTTAAAGAGCTAATGGAACTTGAGACTTAATTGTCACTGTTTGCAGCGCGACGAATTGGTAAGATCCCACGCAGAACAGTTGGAAAGGATAGACAAGGAATGGCGGACACAAATGGATAAGCAACACGAGCGCCATCTACAGGCATTGGAGCAGCTCAATACCTGCCATACACAGCAGGTGAGGGAGTTAATAAGAAAATAAGGAACGCAAAAAACATTTGTAACCTATTGGATTCCTCTTTAAGATGTTCCTACAATGGTTCCTAGACTATTTTTGTCTAGAGCATTCTTGTGGCTTGCAACTAACCGACCCATTTTATTTGACCATTAATGCATTGTGTCCGTAAAACAGGACAGTAAGAAATTTAGGCAATACGAAGTAGTTGTTGTTTCCTTTAACATTGAAGATGTATTCTAACAGTATCAATAGAAGCATTGTTTCTTTTCATTTTTGAAGAAGTCGCAGGCGAATTTTGCGTTAAATATTTTGTATACCTCCTGAGTGAAACTGGATAATTCTCATGCACTGCCCCCTTTAGGGGGTTGGAGAGAATTTGAACAATGTACGGGAGAAAATGGGGCGCCATTTTAAAGCTGGGACTGTTGAATCACTCAACCAATTCATATTCGCTCGAAGCATTCATGGGTTTATTATATAAAAGTGTTCTCGCACACCTCCACTACTTGTCGCAGACGTGATGGTAGTTGCCTAATAAGAGGCACGGACGTCTCCAAGGTGGTACTATGCCCACTCGTCAATCGCGAATTTAGCCGAGATTGTAGGTACAGCATAGGCAAAAACGATGCGGCTGGTCTCTGGAGGGGCACGTGACCTCCCTGCCCCAGCGCCCGCAATTATTCCTCTCCCGGCCCCAACGGCCTTACTTTCGCCACCTTTTCCCATTCTGGCCCAACGCCTGTACTTTACCCTCACGATCCCAATAGCGACACCTTTTCCCCTCCATACCAATGCCTGCATTTCCCCATCTTCTGGTCTCAAGGGCCGTAGTTTTCCTTCCCAGCTCAAACGGCCGCTCTATTCCTCTCCCAGCCACACCGGCCGCAATTTTTCCCTCTCCCGGCTACAAGGGGCGCACCCTTTTTCCTCCCGGTGCCAATGGCCGCAGTTTTCCCCTCACGATCCCAATGGCGGCACACTTTCCCCTCCATACTAACGCCTGCACCTTTTCCCCTCCATACCAACGCCTGCATTACCCCATCTTTCGGTCTCAAGGGCCGCAGTTTTCCCTTTCCGGCCCAAACGCTCACATATTTTCCCTCTTCCTTCTCCAACGGCCGCTCTATTCCTCTCCCGGCCCCACCAGCCGCAATTTTCCTCTCCCCCCTCCGCAAGGGCGCACCCTGTTCCCTCCCGGTGCCAATGGCCGCACTTTTTCCCCTCTCGGCTCCAACGGCTGCTATATTCCTCTCCCGGCCCTCACCAGCCGCAAATTTTCTCTCTCCCCTCCACAAGGGGCGCACCCTCTTCCCTCCCGGTGCCAATGGCCGCACTTTTTTTTCCTCCAGGCTCCAATGGTCTCAGCCTTTCCCCTCCCGGTCCCAATGGCCCCACCTTTTCCCCTCCCGGTCCCAATGGCCCCACCTTTTCCCCACCTGGTCCCAATTGGCCCCACCTTTTCCCCTCCCGGTCCCAATGGCCCCACCTTTTCCCCTCCCGGTCCCAATGGCCCCACCTTTTCCCCTCCCGGTCCCAATGGCCCCACCTTTTCCCCTCCCGGTCCCAATGGCCCACCTATTTCCCTCCCGGTCCCAATGGCCCACCTATTTCCCTCCCGGTCCCAATGGCCCACCTATTTCCCTCCCGGTCCCAATGGCCCACCTATTTCCCTCCCGGTCCCAATGGCCCACCTATTTCCCTCCCGGTCCCAATGGCCCACCTATTTCCCTCCCGGTCCCAATGGCCCACCTATTTCCCTCCCGGTCCCAATGGCCCACCTATTTCCCTCCCGGTCCCAATGACCCCACCTTTTCCCCTCCCAGTCCCAATAGCCGCACCTTTTTCCCTTTCGGCCCCAATAACCGTACCTATTTTCCTCCCGTCCCAATGGGCGCACCTTTTTCCCTACGGGCGCCAATAGCCGCACTTTTTCCCCTCCAGGCTCCAATAGTCTATGCCTTTTCCCTCCCGGTCCCAATGGCCCCACCTTTTCCCCTCCCGGTCCCAATGGCCCACCTTTTTCCCTCCCGGTCCCAATGGCCCCACCTTTTCCCCTCCTGGTCCCAAATGGCCCACCTTTTTCCCTCTCGGTCCCAAATGGCCCACCTTTTTCCCTCTCGGTCCCAAATGGCCCACCTTTTTCCCTCTCGGTCCCAAATGGCCCACCTTTTTCCCTCTCGGTCCCAATGGCCCCACCTTTTCCCCTCCCGGTCCCAATAGCCGCACCTTTTTCCCTATCAGCCCCAATGACCGTACCTTTTTTCCTCCCGTCCCAATAGCCGCACCTTTTTCCCTATCGGCCCCAATGACCGCACATTTTCTCCTCTAGAAAACGCCTGCATTTCCTCATCTTCCGGTCCAAAGGGCAAAAGTTTTTCCTTCCCAGGCCATACGGTCACACATTTTCCCTCTTCCTGCCCCCAACGGCCGCTCGTTTACTCTCCCGGCCCCACTTACCGCACCTATCCCCGCTCTTGACCCCCAACAGCCTTATTTTATCCCTCTCCCGGGCTCAACGGCAGCACTTTACCCGTCCCGGCCCCAATGACCGATCCTTTTCCGCTTTCGGCCCCAATGGCCGCACTTTACTGGTCCAGGACCCAACGACCGCATTTTTCCGTCCCTGCCTCAATGACCGAACCTTTTTTTCCTCCTAGTCCTAGTGGCCGAACCTTTTCCCCTCCCGGCCGCGCAGGCCGCACCTTTTCCCACCTCCCGGTCCCAATGATCGCACCTCCCCCCACGGTCCCAATAACCAAACCTTTTGCCCTCCCGGTCCCAAAGGCCGCACCTTTTCATCTTCCGGCCTCAATGGCCGCATATTTTTCCCTTCCGGCCTCAAATGGCCGCATATTTTTCCCTTCCGGCCCAAATGGCTGCACCTTTTTCCCTCCCGGCGCCAATAGCCGCACCTTTTTACCCTCCTGGCCCCAATAGCCGTACCTTTCCCCCTCCCGGCCCCACCTTTCCCCCTCCCGGCCCCACCTTTCCCCCTCCCGGCCCCACCTTTCCCCCTCCCGGCCCCACCTTTCCCCCTCCCGCCCCCACCTTTCCCCCTCCCGGCCCCACCTTTCCCCCTCCCGGCCCCACCTTTCCCCCTCCCGGCCCCACCTTTCCCCCTCCCGGCCCCACCTTTCCCCCTCCCGGCCCCACCTTTCCCCCTCCCGGCCCCACCTTTCCCCCTCCCGGCCCCACCTTTCCCCCTCCCGGCCCCACCTTTCCCCCTCCCGGCCCCACCTTTCCCCCTCCCGGCCCCACCTTTCCCCCTCCCGGACCCACCGTTCCCCCTCCCGGCCCCACCTTTCCCCCTCCCGGCCCCACCGTTCCCCCTCCCCGCCCCACCGTTCCCCCTCCCCGCCCCACCGTTCCCCCTCCCCGCCCCACCGTTCCCCCTCCCCGCCCCACCGTTCCCTCTCCCCGCCCCACCGTTCCCCCTCCCGGCTACAGCTTTTCCCCTACGGCTCCACCTTTTCCCTCTCGACCCCAACCTTTTGCCCTCCCGGCCCCAATGGCATCATCTTTTGCCCTCCCGGCCCTAATGGCATCATCTTTTGCACTCCTGGCCCTAATGGCATCATCCTTTGTACCTCTCGGCCAAAATGGCCTTACCATTGTCCCTCCTGGCCCCAAGGGCCTCACCTTTGTCCCTCTTGGCCCCAAGGGCCTCACCTTTGTCCCTCTCGGCCCCAATGACCTCACCTTTGTCCCTCCCGGCCCCAATGACCTCACCTTTGTCCCTCCCGGCCCCAATGACCTCACCTTTGTCCCTCCCGGCCCCAATGGCCTCACCTTTGTCCCTCCTGGCCCCAATAGCCGCACCTTTTACCCTTCCTGCCCCAATGGCCGCACCTTTGCCCCTCATGGCTTCAATGGCCGCACCTTTGCCCCTCATGGCTTCAATGGCCGCACCTTTGCCCCTCATGGCCCCAATGGCCGCACCTTTGCCCCTCATGGCCCCAATGGCCGCACCTTTGACCTCCCGGCCCCAATGGCCGCATCTTTGCCCTCCCGGCCCCAATGGCATCACCTTTGTCCCTCCCGGCCCCAATGGCCGCATCTTTTGCCCTCCAGGCCCCAATGGCATCACCTTTGTCCCTCCCGGCCCCAATGGCCTCACCATTGTCCCTCCCGGCCCCAATGGCCTCACCATTGTCCCCCCCGGCCCGAATGGCCGCACTTTTGCCCCTTCCGGCCCCAAAGGCCCCACCTTTCCCCTCCCGGCCCCAAAGGCCCCACCTTTCCCCTCCCGGCCCCAATGGCCGTACCCTTTTCCCCTCCCGGCCCCAAAGGCCCCACCTTTTCCCCTCCCGGCCCCAATGGCCGTACCCTTTTCCCCTCCCGGCCCCAATGGCCGCATCTTTTGCCCTCCCGGCCCCAATGGCATCACCTTTGTCCCTCCCGGCCCCAATGGCCTCACCATTGTCCCTCCCGGCCCCAATGGCCTCACCATTGTCCCTCCCGGCCCGAATGGCCGCACTTTTGCCCCTTCCGGCCCCAAAGGCCCCACCTTTTCCCCTCCCGGCCCCAATGGCCGTACTCTTTTCCCCTCCCGGCCCCAATGGCCGTACTCTTTTCCCCTCCCGGCCCCAATGGCCGTACTCTTTTCCCCTCCCGGCCCCAATGGCCGTAACCTTTTCCCTCCCGTTCCTCATCGCAGGCTCTTTTGCCTCCCGGCCCCCATATGGCTCTTTTGCTCCCCCTCGCCCCATCGCCCGCTCTTGCACCCCCCCCTCGCCCCATCGCCCGCTCTTGCAACCCCCCCGGCCCCATCGCCCGTTCTTGCACCCCCATCCCCCTGGCCCCATCGCCCGTTCTTGCAACCCCCCTTGGCCCCATCGCCCGCTCTTGCAACCCCCCTTGGCCCCATCGCCCGCTCTTGCAACCCCCCTGGCCCCATCGCCCGCTCTTGCACCCCCCCTGGCCCCATCGCCCGCTCTTGCAACCCCCCCTGGCCCCATCGCTCGCTCTTTTAACCGCCCTTCCTAGCCCCATCGCCCGCTCTTTCACCCCCCACTGGCCCTATCGCCCGCTCTTTCGCCCCCCACTGGCTCTATCGCTCGCTCTTTCACCCCCCCTCCCCCAGCCTCATCACCCGCTCTTTTGCCCCCCACTGGCCCTATCGCCCACTCTTTCACCCCCCGTCCCCTTGCTCCCGTCGCCTGGTCTTTGCCCTCGTTGCAATTTTCCTTAAATGCGACCAAATAAAAAGCCACTCCGCGCGAGGTGGTATATGGAGGATTCCGTGCCTGCCTCACCCAACAACTGGGGACGCATCGCCCTTATTTGTCAAGATTGGGCAGAAATTACATTGTTGGTTTCCGTTTCTTCGTTGGAAATAATAATAAAATTTACTCTTAGCGAACGCCTCTTCAAAGAGATGCTCTCATTAGTTTTCATTTATTTTTTATAAATTCAAATAGAACTTGGATTTAATCTTCCATTTTCGAGGGAAAACATCGCTACTCATAGTGAGAAAAATGAATGTGTTTTGTCGCCGGATGGAGTACCGATTCGGGTCGATTTTCCTTTCTCTACTGTATGGATCCGTGGTTTAGGGGATGGTGGTAAAACTCTTACCCAAGAACATATAAAAGTTTACATTTTATTTTGGTATTGATGTTCACCGACCACACTTGAGGGGAAAATTCTTTGGTCATGATGACATGCGATTTTAATGTCGCCATTAATTGTGGCGTTGATTCGTGCCGACCCGACAGTGCTCACTGTGTTGATGATGTTTTCTGTTCGGCAGCTAAAAGAGGTGGAGTCGTCGTGGGGAGGGCGAGAAGAGGCCTTGCAGGAGACGAACGCTCGCCTCCTGAACGAGCAAACGGCCCTTCGGCAGCAGGCCAAGAGACTCGAGGAGACGTTGCTAAGCGACAAGGATCACCGGCTTCAGGCGGTCAAAAACGTCTGCACGGCACTTCAGAGCGAGGTGAGTGGCGCGTCGCCATCACGAGTGGAAGCTAAGCGACATTGAGTATGGTCAGTTGTAGGGTGGCGACTTTTGAGGGGTGAATGTGCGGGGGTTGTCACCCTATGTACTAGAACTCGTGTTTAACTCGCCACCCAGGCATTACATAATAACTCCCCCGCACACACTAGGAGGGGGGGGGGTAGATGTAAAGCCCCTGCTGCACTCAAGACCTGGGTGAATGTTATGCCCTCCTCTCCCAGTTTGTAGCCTGCAAGGGCGTATATCTTCCCCACACTATCTCTTCCTCTATTCACCTTCTTAAAGAGGTGCTCTTACAAACCTTCTGCGGGAGATGCCCTTGTCCGTTTTCGCTTTAATTTTGCCCAAGAAATCGAACCTTTCACTGCACTTCAACCCACAACCGTGCTTGGTACCTCTCAGACAATTGATAAAAACACAAATACAGCAACTACGCAAACATCCTCCCAGCAAACGGCTCTCATTCGGCCATCCAATGACTCAATCACAACGCACAAACAATACATCCATCCCGCAGTCGCCTCCGCCACTATGGCCTTGGCACCTGATCTTACACCCTCGCATTTTAGTATGAAGCACCCCGTCAAAGCATCAACACTTCGAAACAGCGATAGCGCCCCTAAAGAGCAATCCTTCGATCTCCGCGAAACGTCTTTGCTTTTCTTTTTGCAGCCTTTTTTGTTGTAGTTTTAAATCGATTGTGGTTTTTGTTGGTCTTTAATTTATTTAGCTTATTTGCAGCCGAAATTGTAATTTCGGACGACTTGCCCTTGTGTGCAGCTGCAAAAGATATCTCCCCCTCCTCCGCTAAGCGCCCTCTATTGCACTTTAAATTACCCCCCCCCTCTCCCCGAGAAACGGGTATGTCTTACCTAAACTAAGTTATTACAAGGCAAGGCGTTCCTTCAACCCTCCCTCCCTCCCCCAACCAGGTCATCCAATCTTTGGGTCCAAATCACCCTGTCCACCTCCATTCCACCAGATATCTCCCTTGTAAAACATCCTTTCCCTCACGCACGGCTTCACTGCGGTCATGAACCACAACTAAAAACACCAGGTCGGTGGAGTTCTCGAGGCGGCTGCTCAACCGGAGGGAGCCTACACCCACTTTTTTTTTAATCATGGTGCTCTATGGACACTGGTATCCCTATCATTTTTAACACATTTTATCTACGTTTTACCCCTTTATCTCCACCTATAAACCCCCTTCCTTTTAGGTCGACTCCCTGAAGACGGTGGTCGAAATGCGAAATAGTGAAGTCCACAAGTTGCGAGACCAGCTCGCCGACAAGGAACAAATCACTGAAGACCTCGATACGGCCAGGGAACGAGTTCGAGCCCTGCAGGCCAAGACGGAGGACCTGCACGCTCAGATGGAAAAGAAGCTTCAGTTAGAAAGGTTAGAAAAAGGGTCCCTAATTCTTGTGTGCATTTGTGGGTTCTCGTCAATGAAAATCGGGAATTTTTTTAGCTGTCAATCGATATCCTATCCTTTAAGATCCTCCACTCATAAGGATACCTCGCCCCTTGTAAAGAGGGGACATCGTTGTTCTCTAGCTTAAAATACTCTACGCATCTCTCACCCATTCATAAGGTATTTGCCGTTCGTAAGCAAGTGAACCACCATCTTTCGCGCGCACATCACATTGCTCTTCCAGCTACATAACCCGTCGAGTGGCTTTGCACTCCGCACTTCCCTCACTGACGCAGTTTGCTTTCCTTTGAGACACAAAGGGTTACCAGCGTTGAATGGTTGGTGAAAAAAACAAACCTACCAGTCTTTCCTCGTTTTTTCCTCGACGACCAGTCCTTGATGCACACGATTTGTCAGTGATTGTTATACGAATCTTTATGCATATTTTATTATCCTGTCGTAGAAGCTTGCCACAGGAAAAGTTGGGTGGCACAATAATAATACTCCAAAGTAATGATTGTCAACACTTTAAGCAAGGAGGAGGTTTTAAGTGGAGTTGATGCGCACCAACCCAACTTTTAGAAACTGGTTAAAGTCCTGATATAGATTGGTATGGTTGGACATGGTTAAGAGGTCGATCAGCTTAAGTTAGGAAACTCGTGGAATTATTATAAAAGTAGTATCCGATGCCATTTCGTGCATGGGTATAGGAGCTCCTACTACGCGCAGCTGGCATTACAGCTGTTGTATTGTTACTTCGCAACTATATGCGAGATAAATGCAAAAATATTTGATTTCTCCTTTTGCATAAGCCCGTAAAGTGCGCGGCGATTTGCCATCCTGGCCGCCGTGCTGACAGGACTCGGCACCCCGTCCGACCCCAGCTTAGCCTCTTCTCCTTCCTTCAGAACACTTGTGTTTAGCCCCTGTTTCCTCGCTTTTCATACAACCTCTCCTACATCTTTCTCTGGTCAACCTCTGGTCAGCCAATTATCCCTGATATGGGGCTGAGGGGGGAGGGGACAATGTTCCCTAACCCCTGAGCTCCGGTTCGGGATGGTGGGTTTTTAACAACCTGCTTTATCCCCACCCATACCTTCCTCACATCCCTTTTCCTTTTCTCTTCACACACTATCAACTTTACGCTGTGCCCAAGGTGAAGCCGCTGTGCTGAAGAGCTGCAGGTGTCACCAGGCGGGAGAGGTGGCCGTAAATGGCGGCACCTGTCTCTGCCAGGCCCGTACTCACCCCTTGCAAGCGGGCTACTGCGAGGGGTGATCAGCTATTGCTTCCCGTAAGAAAAAGAGGGTCACCATGCCCAATGATGTTGAAATAAAAAATCTCCCTTCAAATTTCCCTGTTCCATCGTCGGAGCCGCCCTCGGGCAGCTCCACAGAAAAATGGAGATCTCCGCCCCCTGTGCTTCAGCAGGGGACCCTCCAAATTTATGTAACGGGAGAGGAGGCTTACTCCTCTCCTTCGCCTACGGGTGTAGGGGACTCCCCCTCACCCCCTTATCTGGAGGTGATTTCGCGCACCTCGCTCTTCCCAGCCGCAGTCCCTCCTTTTCTTTCCAAGGGGACTGCCAAGAAAGCCAGCAGGCAGCCCATAGCCGACCGCTCCCCATTGAAGCGGCTCGGTAGGGCAAACCCCCTTAGGGGGGAGAGGCAAGCCAGGTCCCTTAGGTCGCTTCCCTCAAAAGACCTGCTGGCAAGAATATTGAACCTTGCCGGGGTCAAGGTATGTGTCAACCCAGACGTAACTTGTGACAGCGCGGCCAATTGGACCTGTGATGTCCTAGGGGGGGGGGGGACTGGAGACCCCCCCCCCCTGAGATAGACATGGTCCTTGAGGCAACCCAGCCTCAGATAGTAGGGCCTTCCATGGGAGCGAATCCTACCTCGGCGCAAAGCACCGAACTCGGGTCCGCCCATATGCAAGGTCCTCCTCAAACGGCTAGGGTTTCCGCGGCAGTACAAGGAGGGGAGGGATCTCCTCCTCCGACCCGTGCCCCTGCGACTGCAAGGATCGATCTTCTCAATGGGGGCCTCTGCCGGTGGACGGGAGAGGCGAGTTCATTCCCCACCCTCGTCTCATAAAAAGAAAAAAAAACTCGGGGCTCCTCTCCATCCGTGGGGGCTGCGGGACCGGATGGATCTGTTGCCACTTCTGTAAGCGACCAAGCCAAGATCAGCACATCTGGCCCCTCTGCACCCTCGAGTGCGGAGCCCCTGACTATGACTAAGACTAAAAGTGCGGAGGGCTGCACCCGGCTTTTTCGAAGCAATTTGGTGCATATCTCCTTGAGAAAGAAATTCTGGCCGATCAGTCCCAGGATCGACTCTCATTCCACGAGGCTAAGGACTTGGTCCTGGCGCGCCCGGCTCTGCCTGGGACGTCTTACGCCTCAATTGTTAGAAAGACAGCCTCTGTTCCTGGCCTATCCAGGCCAACGAGCACGGTTGTTTCCGCGCCCATTCGGAGCCCTTCTGCGGGTTCTATTCAACCCGGGCGCTCACCTGGTAAGGCTGGCGGCACAAAGGGTTCACACCCAGACCCGGCTAAAACCAGGGCTCCACCCCCTTTCCCCAGCGTGACCGTTTCCCGTTAGGCGAAATGGCCACGCGCCTCCACCGAGTCGTTAGACTGACATGAGGCAACACCCCTGAAGTTGGTCGCCAGGCCATCTTCTGGGGTTCCTAAAGCTGTCCCCCTAAAGAAGGACAGCAACAAAGGAGCTTCGCCTCCTTCGCCCACGCCTAGTGGTGATCTGAGTGGCTCGGAGACGGTGGATCCTCGAAAAGAGGGCCCCCGGCCTCCGAAGCCGCAACGCCCGCCTAAGGTTTCGAGGCGGAGGGAGGAAAAGACTCGCATGGCGAGCCCAACCTCTCCCAATAAATCCTCTAAGGCGACAGCGCATTGTCCGGCCAACAGCGCCCGGGGTTCTGGCTCCGGGAAGCGTATGCCTGGAGGGCATATTCCTTCAATGGAATTGCCGTGGACTCCGGGCCAACTGGGAGGAGCTGCCGAGGCTCGTCTCGTCCCGTTTCCCGTTAGCTATTTTCCTGCAGGAGAGCATGCTAGGCGCGTGCCCCCTGCCCGCCCTCCCGGGATATAAGGGTTTTGCGACCCCACCACCACTAGATGGGGGACGGGCTTGGGGATGCGCGGTTTACACCCGGTATGATGTCTCCGTTCTTCTTTTCACTTTAGATACCTCCTTTCAGGCAGTGGCTGTGCAGCTTCACCTGGATAGGAGGTATACTATTATTTCGGCGTACATTCCACCGTCAGCTGACTTCGACGTGGAGGACTTCCGCCGCGTCGTGGCACGGTTGCCGAGGCACTTTCTCATGCTAGGAGATCTGAACGGCAGGCATCCTCTCCGGGCAGATTACTCAATAAATCCCAGAGGACAAGTCCTTTCCGATCTATCGAAGAGCTTGAGATAGGTATCGTAAATGTGGATGAGTTTACGCATCACTGCCCGAGAATCGCTTCATTTTCTTGCCTTGATCTATCTTTGTCATCTTCGGATGCACAGCCTGATTTCGATTGCGAGGTGGTCGATGACCTCCATGGTAGTGATCACTTTCCCATTCAAATATCATTTTCAGGGTAACCACGCCCGCTGCTCTTCTTGACTGCCCTACGTGTCTTCACTTAACGGGAAGACCCCTCTAGCAGAGATGTGGAAGCGAGTCAAAAGAATTCGGGGCAAGTTCTCGCAGGACCCCTCTCCCGTTCTCAAGGAGAATGTGACCGCAACCTTGGACCCCGTGACAGTGGCGGAATCCTTACCGACCGCTTTCTCCGCATTCTCTAGCCGGGATGCTGCTCCGCCAGCATTCAATGCACGTCGTGATGTCGTGGAAGGCCGCCGGCTGGACTTTACCTCCAGAGGCGGAGAACCCTTCAATGACAGGTTTACTGTGAGTGAGTTGCCTTCCGCCCGTGCTTCATGCGCGGACACCGCCCATGGTCCGGTCGATGTCCTGTACCCGCGCCATACATATGCTACTGCCTTACTTTTTTATCGATCCTTTGTTCGTTTGAAGCCTAATGCGAGTTTTATGCATCCGCAGCCGAGCATTTATTGCGCAAGGTGGACTCGATCCACCACACCGGCCTCCGCCTGGCGACCGGTGCCTTCCTCACTTCCCCCATTGAGAGCCTACTTGTTGATGCTGGGGAGATGCCACTCTCTCTACGCCGCGTACAATGCATCACTCGCCTGTACGCGTGAGCCCGGCGCCTCCCTCAGTCGCCAACCCCTCTCACTGCATACGCAGCTGATTTCGACGGTGCCTATGCCGCCGAGAGACGCCAGTCATACCCTAAGCCCTTTGGGTTTAGAGCCAGGAAACTCCATTAGAGAGCTAGGTATAGCTCTCGGGCCGGTGGCGTTCCTGATTCTGCCCAGGACGCCACCCTAGATAGTACCACATTTGGCTATTTGTCGCCACGCCTCTGCTCCCAAAGCTTGTACAGCGCCGGGAGTATTGCGTTCGACTTTTTTGGAGCACACTTCATGTCAAGCTGGTACCGTTCCAGTGTATACGGATGGCCTCAAGTCCCAAGAGGGGTCGGCTTCCACGCTGTATCCCCTCTGTTTGAAGTCAGCGGGGCTCTACCAGGTGCCTCTTCTGTCTTCACGCCCGTACTGGTGGCAATACACTACTCGGTACGGGAGGTTACGCGACGTGCCCGGTTCGGAGACCGGATTGTGATCTATATCGACTCACAAAGCGCCCTGAGTGCTCTCGGGGCATTGGAATCTCCGCATCCCATGGTTCGCGATATCCGTGACGCCACGATTTTGTCGAGCCGGGTGGATGTCGAGATTATCTTCTGCTGGTTTCCTGGATATGCAGGAATTGCGGGGAATGAGCGCGCCGATAAGGGCGCCAAAGAGTCCGCGAGGACTCTGCGACCAGACCAGCGTTTCGCTCTTCCCCACTCCGACTACATGGCTGGAATACGGGCAGCTCTTCGTACTGCTTTGCAAAGAAGATGGGAGACGGTCGAAGGGAACTTAAAGTTGCGTGCCATTGCGCTGCGACTGTTCCCATGGACCTATTCTCCAATGCCGCCACGGCTTCAGGTCGCTTTCTGTCGTCTCCGAATCGGGCACACTCTTGTAACGCATCGCCATTTGATAGAGCGCTCGCCAGCGCCTTATTGTGACGACTGCGTCTTCCCCCACATTGTTCGGCACATTCTTGTCGAATGTTCCAGTCTGGGTGATCTTCGCGCACGTTACCTGTCCTGGACCGGGATGGGCGAGCTCGCTACCGCCTTTTCCTTGTACTCGGGACGGATTCGTGCACACCGACCTGTGGACTTTTAGACTTTTTGGAGGAGGCCGGCCTTCTCCCCGTTATTTAATATTCAACTATGGATCGCGGTCTTCTTCGGCGGGGGAGGGCAGGCCTTCCCCCGTCGACAGAGCTCGCTCTATATTTTTTCAATTTGTTTTTTTTCTTTTGCTTTTCGTTTTTGTTTTTTTTGTTTTTTTTTAATTTGGCTTTTAATATAGCCTAGATTTAGGCGAGCTTGAGTACCGCGACTTATGCCCTAGAAGGCAGTCGCCAGATGATATATATATATATATATATATATATATATATATATATATATATATATATATATATATATATATATATATATATATATATATATATATATATATATATATAAATCTTTTTGCATAATGTAGCGATGGGAGGGAGAAAGGGGTATGGGTGTGATGATAGAGTCGTGTTCATTTTTGTACTCCTGAGATTCTGCATGAAATTGTTCCAGAGTAAGTTTTATTTGCGTTGATGTGCACCGATTCTACTGTGAAAAAATGGTCGAGGTTGAAGTTCCAGTAGTTTGTTAGACAAGCTTCTTTTTTTTTCTTATTTGCCTTCTTTCATCACTGGATACGCCTTCGTTGGATTACATAGTTTACCTTATCCAATTTATAGCACATACTTGAAGATGAGATTCGAGGAGACAGCTTCCCAGACTAGCAGCCACTATCCGGGTGTAGTCGCTTTTTTCGACACCAGCCCGAATTCAGTCGGGGCAGTCTTCGTGCCCCGCACAAAGGTGCAACCTTTCGTCCTCAATAATCCAGCCCTAGTACTCCCATTATGTCAGTGGGATGATTTGTCAATAAGTCCCTGGATGGCTTGTTGGCAAACCCCCTTACACCTGTCCCTACCTTATGCTTTGTATGGTACATACTCGTGCGATCGCCCGCTTGCTGACTTATCTGCAATGACCTCGGCTGACCTAGTGATGGGGGGGGGTATTATGCCCTCGTGAAAAAAAGGCTCTTCAATGTGTGCCAATAGCCCCTTTTGAAGAAAGAAGAGCGAATCAAGGGAGGATCTTGAGTAACATCAAACCTCCCACCACAATGGCTTTAAATCTCTACTTGAGATTACTTGTGTGCCATATGACGACCTCTCTTTGCATGTTTCCAATGTGATTTCTTCGCTAGAGCATTTATGAGCCTTGCTCTAGCTGATCTTGTTCTTAGAGTGAGATCTCAAGTCGGTGTTCACTTCTTTACTTTCTACCCTCTTGTTATTCTTTGCCACATTTGGATGTTTTCTGTTAGGTTTGAATGAAGGTGTTAAACCACTTTAAAATCTGGCGTTCTTAATGCGATATTTATCCACAGACAACTGATATCAGACCACCACTCCTTGGCTGACTCCTTGCAGAGGGAGGCTTCTGTTAACAAGCGCTTGTCCCTCGAGAATGAAGAGCTGCTGTGGAAGCTGCGCCAGAGAGAAGCTGCCGCAGGATCTCATCCAACATCTACGTTAGGTTAGTTCAGTGATGTGTGTCCTCTTCCCGTTGACACTCGCTTATTCATAGTTCCATGTCATTGCAAAACTTCATATACTTTTGTGTTTTCGACCAAAGTCTACCACTAGCAAAATTCTGGCTCTAGTCTACCCTTTGAAGGTAGCCATTTTGGTAGCTTTAATGTGATCTAAAATGTTGAATTATGTCTCAATTGTTTGTAAACAATTTTGCTACTGGGTGGTTTTGGTTAGTTGCTTAGTATAAATGTGTGCTGAAGTTAATACTACTATAGAAATTGATGATTCAAAGGTCAACAGAAACCATGAAAGGTAATGTTACACCTCGAGAAGAAATTGCATCAGTGTTCCGTGCCAAGCCTTTTATATATGCCCCTCATTCGTATCTCAATTTTTCCGTATTATCGATATAGCTACTCAAGACCTTGCGATTGGGAGATATTTAACGTTAATTTATATAAATCTTATGTTTAAAGATTTATTACTATGTATTGAAACTTCAAGTTTTCCATAAATTTGAGTTTAATTCATTTTCCTTTGAGTTCATTTTTACAAAACATGCACGTTTATTTTTTTAATAGTATAAACAATAATTCTCTCTATACCTCACAAGAGTGGTGTTCTAATACAGTAAAATAATAGTGATGATAAATGATGTATTTTGTTAGAAATTGATTATTTACAACATGCTATGTATATAGTTTTTGAATTAATTGCCCCCTTCATATAATTATTTAAAATTTGATTGTCAGACGTGAAAATAGCTAGATTTTTTGTATTAATCAATTCATTTTAAGAATACTTTTTTATATAAAAAATTCACTTGGTTTTCTCTTGAAAATTTCTGTTTTTAATTTTCAGAATCATTTTTTGGTTTCTTGAAAAGATTCTTTTGTGTAGCTGTGTCGATATTGCATGCCATATAGCAGATATATTCGGAATAATGCTTTATTGCATGCGTGTATGTTGATAGTTTGCACTCTTACTCCCCCAACAATAGCTGCTACATTACAGGTTTCTCACCGAAGGTGGTTCTGAATTTTTGCACAGACTCTTAACGGATTAAGAACAGGGATCAATCACTGAGCTCGTAAATAATTTATTTTTATGGTGTATCGAGTCTTTTAAGTAAAGACATTAAAGGGTTTTTTTCCATAGTTGGTACATAGTTTACCCCATTGTACTCTATACCATCACACGAAACGGGTACAATAACCGAGCGGCGGATAAAAATAACGGCTTCATGCTTGCCAACAAAAGATTTAATCCTGCCATCCATTTCGCAGAATTACTGATATAACATACAAATTAATCTCTATGCTGCTACCCTTATCTCCCCACTTGCCTAAAGCGTCTTCTCCCTGAGGACTCACCGCGACCAGCGACAACCCCATCCCTCTGGACCCGCCCCCTCTGTTCCACCTCCCGATTATTTATTTATAATTTGTGTAGTTATTACTTTGCTTACTGATAGGTTATTTATATCCTCTTGCTCTTTCTCCCGTCTTCTTTCTTTCCACTACCCCACCGGGGGCTTGACCGTCCATGGAAACCCTGTACTCCCCCCCTTCCGTCTAAAACTGAGCTTCGCTCTCGAGTTGCCACATCGAGGTGGCAGCACACTTCATTGGCGTTGTGGTTTAATTGCATACTGGAGGCCGGGTTTGCTCTGCCTGGTCAGTTGGTCTGTCGCACGTGGGCTTATTTAAGGGTTCAATCGGCACCTGGGGTCTTGAACTTACTCTGTAAATAACTTCTCTGCTTACGTTGATCCATTCTCAAGGTGGATGGGTCCAGACCTGGATTACCATCGGTTCCTTTTCCTCAGCTCAGATTCAAATTTTTCCCTCTCGAAAGTGGATCTTTTCAAAATTAGTGACTATTTCGATAAGGGTTGCCTCGAACCAGGTCGTATGAGGTCCTATAATCATGGTAACCTTACTGTGGTGTCTTCCCGCGTCCAACATGATAAAGTAAGAAGACAATAAAGTCTAGTCCCCTGTCACTATCTCCTCTAACCCATCCTTAAGAGACTTCACCAAAAGCTTGCAGATCAGCGTGTCATCGATGTCAAGACAGTCATTGGTGTTAGAATTAATGCAAGTCGCTATTCCTAACTTCTGACCCGCACAATTTTCCTATTCACGTGAAGGTGGATACCTCCGCATCCACGACGATGCTTTAATTATCCCGTATTTGGCCACTTGCGCCATGGAAGTGCTCGTGTCGATTATGCACTCCCTTATCATGGCAAGTTTTGCGACCACCCGAAAATGTGCAACATGTGTGAAACTCACACCTCATCTTGTGCCATCTTCCTCTTTGAAGGAGGTACTATCAGGTCGTGATACGCACAGTTCTCATTCGTATGGAGCCCGTAGTCGGGGTCCGTGAAACATGTGTGTAAAACTATGTCCGCTTCTCGGACGTTCTCCAGAGGGCCACTTCTTCGCGTTCTCTTCGCCTCACACATCCCACCCCTCCCCACCTAGGGTCTTCCGGACTATATTGATCTCTGTGCGGCTTCGCGCTGTTCGTGAACCATCTCCTTCTTCAATCGAAACTAACGCGGACAGATTTTATGAGGCATCTTCGGATTCCTCAGAAACTATTGAAAGCATCCTCGCATATTTAGAAGTGTCTTCGGACGCCTCCAAATCAGAAACCTCCACTGATGCCACTCCCATGCAATCACGGTCTGCCAACCGCAAAAGTTCGCCTGTCACCTCTCACTGATACTTTTAATTGATCATATCACAAGGAGCCACCTCCCGGTAAGGAGAGGTGGTGGTACCTTCCTGCCCTCTATGGGACTGAATACCCTAAACTCGCCTTATGTACGTGGCCTTCTTCAACAGCCGAACATCCGAATTTTTCGCAACCTTTGCCCATTAAACATAGTCTCTCCTCGCTCTTCCCTTTCTTCTCGTGTGGTGAGGAAAAAACTCGCCGTTATGCCAAGAGCATTCCCCCTCCTAAGATTGGCCTGTGTAACCAGTTTTTTCAGTTTGTGTAGGATCCTCCCACATCATCCTCTAGGGGCTGCACTTCCCGTCAGATTTCGACTCGTTTCACAGCGACCCACCGTGGAATTGACAGGGGTTTATTTCCAAATGAGGAAAATTTTCTACAATACTATTTAACCTCAACTCATTTGTTATGTATACAAGGGAACAAACGAGAACTTTCTATTCCCCATGTTTTAGACTTTTAAAGTTTTTGAATCACCCCCTTAGCGGTGCGGCTCATGGTGGTGCTTCCTTCTTTGTGAGTGAAGCACAATTTTCAACGCCCGCTACGTAGTTTGCTCCAGGTGGGGGTTGCGGGTGTTTTTCTTCGCAAATTTAGTCGATACGTCCGCACTTGTGAGGTGCTTACAAGTACCCAATTTTAAGACATATCTCAGCTCCCGCCTTTTTCATAATTTTGTTATTTTAATGCAACTAAAATTATTTGGGTCGAATTACTATGTAACTTCGAGGGCCGTTTTATTTCATCGATTTTAACATTACACTGCATTGTCAACACATGACGCCACGTCGTACCATACCCAAACGGATAATTTTAGCTGCACTGATTGCCTTAAGATTTCGAATGAAAAGTACTGGATTTACACGGTGGTGACCAGTTCCCAATTATGCTGCCCATTGTGGTGCCTGAACTTGATCTCTTCCATCCCTTCGAGGTAGAACATTGTGAAAGCCAATTCATCTTCTTTCACGAATCCTTCAATTGGCGATTTTTTAGCATTGACATTACGGTTCGTTATTTCGCATCTCTCGTGGCTGCGGCTGCGCAGGCATCGGTCCAAGATCGGGCTCAGTGTTCTGGCGGAAGAGTGGCGGGCGCGATAACCGCATATTAGAGGCGCATGCGCGATATCGTCGATCATCAACTGCACGCAACTCGCCAGCGTAATTTACGCAAAGTTGACCCCAGAAATGGCCAATTTCCATATTGCTTTCTTTCCTCTCTTCTCTTCGTCCCCCCCTCCCCCCACATATATATACACCGCTCCAAAAATCCTGCCGATGGGTGTCTAGATCAACATACCTCTGACGCGAAACATGCCCCCCCCTATCCCGGGGTGACGAAGGTTCCCACCCTTACGCTGATTGCTGCCAAAAATAATACTTTCTGGTACGTCTTCCCAAACGGAACCGGCCCTAGGGGTCCTCGGGTTCACCAGCGATTGTTATACTGACACTTGTCTATTTCATTTTCCAAGCGGGATCCGCCATGGCTAAGGCACAACTGCTCACGCTGCGTATTCGAGGAAATGTGTTTCCTCGCTATTTCTTTGCCAACGCACGACTGGAAGAGAATCTATAAGCTTAGGAGTGAGTTTGCTGGTCGTGCCCCCATCTCCCCCCGCCTTTTGGTCTGTTTGTTGATGGCCCCATAGTTTGGGCTCCTATACGCGTCGCAGATATCCTTTTTGTCTACTTTACGGCTGGGAGCGGAGCCGATCAAGATCATATTGAGTTTCGCCGCATTAGGCTCTAGGAGAGGAGGATCCCGCTAAATTTATCGAATTTCTTGGCCTACCCTTATAATTGCCTCGGCCGAACTACTTTCAGACTTCTCTAAATGCCGTTCAACCTCCCACCGCCCTCATAATGTTGTGTATGATTTCCATCGGCACCAACGTACATTCCTTTTTGCTCGTCTTCAAATATATTTGAATGCAGGGTTCATACCCCTCCGATTGGGAGACAGCCATTCTTCTACCTTTTTTAAAGCTTGGGAATGATGGTCTATCCCCAGCATACTACCGGTTCAATGCCCTCCGAGTTGCGTTAGTAAACTCGTGGAAATGAGGGTTAACACCCGGTTGTTGTGGTATTTATATTTAGTTCAAAAGACTAGCATGTATATTTAGAAAGTCGGGAGAGACTCTTTAAGAAAGGGACTAAAACTCTAATTACATGCCAGTGAGTTTGACATCACTGGTGGGGAAAATGATGTAATCTTTAATAGCGAAGTCTATTAGAGAACACTTGGATAAACAGATTGATTAAGGAATCTCACAGAAGGGTTTAGGATGCTGCTGATTTAGATGAGAATTACCATTATGTTTACTTGAATTTTTGTAAGGCTTTCAACAGGGTGCCCATCTGGCGACAGACTACAAATGTATAAATCGCCGTACTTAATTTCAAGACTATTACTAGACTACATTAAAATAAAATTGTCTAACACAACCCACCAAAACAACAAAACCAAAGATGAACGTAAGCAAAAAAGCAAAGCAAAATAGAAACAAAAAAAAAAGCAAAAGGAAGGAAGCACGTTCGGGTGTCTGCGTCACGCCCACCCCTTCCGTAACAAGATCATGCGACCAACACCGAAAATATTAAGAAAAAAGAGAAGAGGCTAGCCTCCTCTAAGAAGTCGAATAGTTCACAAGTGTGTGTGGACGAACCCGTCCCGAGTACAAGGAAAACGCAGTAGCGACCCCGCTCTTCCTGCTACCCTGACGGGTAAGCTCATCGAAGATAGCGTATACTGGGACATTCAACAAGAATGTGAAGAAAACTCTGGGGGACAACGCAGTCGTCGCAGTAAGGCGCAGGGGATTGCTCCATCATATGGAGGTGCGTATTGTGTGTGTGTCCAATTCGGAGACGACAGAAAGCAACCTGAAGCCGTCGCAGCATTGGGGAAGTAGGTCCAAGGGAACAATCTCAGCGCAATGTTACGAAACTATACGTTCCCCTCGGCAATCTACTGTCTTCTTTGCCAAGCAGGCCGAATGGCTACCCTGATACCCGCAATGTAGTCGGTGTAAGGAAGAGCGAAACTGGTTTGTCGCACAGTCCTCGCAGACTCTTGCCCCCCCCCCCCCCGCCTCCCTCGTCGGCACGTTCATTCCCCACAATTTCCACATATCCAGGAACCCAGCAGATGATAATCTTGAAATGCCCCTGGCTCAGTAAGGTCGCCTTGTGAAGCGCTAAGGATTATAATCCAGTCTTCGAATCGGTCGCGACGCGGTATCTCCCGTACCGAGTGGTATATTGCAACCAGCTCGGCCATGGAAAGCCCAGCTGACTTCAGAGGGGATACGGCGTGGAAGCTGATCCCCTCCTGATACTTTGATCCATCCGTGTACCCTCGCACGGATCCAACCTGACAGGAAGTGTGCTCCCAAAATGTTCGAAGGCAATACTTCCGGCGCTCTGGTTGATTGGAGTGTCGTGGTGGCATAGGCACCGTCGAGATCGTCCGCGGATGCCGCAAGAGCCGTTGGTGAATGAAGGAGTAGCCAGGCTCCCGCCTATAAGTGCATTGTGTACAGCGGAGAGCGAGAGACATCTCCCGATATCAACAAATGGGCTCTCAATGGGTGAGGTGGGGAAGTCACCAGTCGCCAGCAGGTGTACCGTGTGGTGGATAGAGTCCAACTTCCGCAATTCACGCTCAGATGCTGATGCGTAGAACTTGCATTCGTAGTTAAGCTTCGAACGAAACAAGGAATCGGTAGAAAAATAAAGCAAGGAATGAAGAATTTCCATGACGCAGGTACAGGAGACACTAAAACTTCAAATATCGGCCTCCCAAGTGAGCCGTAGTTCGAAAAAAAAGACCAAGAAACTGTGCAAATATGCCACCTTCAGGCGAGCCCAATTTAAGTATAAGTACGAGGGGTGGTCAATAAGTTTTGCAATTCGGATATAAAGAAACGAGATATGATAGTGTTTTATTATTTTTCAATATAACTACCCTCTGGTTGTCAAATTCCCGACAACCAGAAATCTCCCGACTGCTGTTCAATCCACTCCTGGACGGCGAGCTGGACATCTTCATCGTCCCCAAACCGGCGTCCACGCAGTGCAGTCTTGAGCTGGCGGAATAAAAAGTAGTCGCTAGGGGCCAGATCTGGAATGTAGGGGGGATGGTTGAGCTCCTCGAATCCGCACTCGCGCAGGACAGCTTATGCAACTCTTGCCTTGTGGACTTTGATGACGTTGAAGTCGATCATGGGGCGTGAGGTTTCTAAGGACCCAACCGGCAGAGACCTTGGTAATTGCCAAATTGTCGTGGATGATGTTGATAACACTTCCATGTGATATTCCAAGTTGTCGCTCGATTTTCGAGGATCATCCTCTCCACACCGGCCACATTGTCCTCGTTGGTCACGTCTGACGGGCGTCCTGGACGGGGGTCATCTTCAAGGGACTCACGACCATGGAGGAACTCCCTATTCCAGCGAGCAATGGTTGCATAGGAAAGGGCGATGTCGGTGTACACTGCAACCATGCGTTCATGGATTTCTTTTGCATTTTTGCCTTCCTTGGTCAAAAATTTGATCAGTGCGCGGTTCTCAACCTTCTCCATTGTTGAAAAAATTGTGACTGACGATCTGCTATCAGCTACTGCTTCAAAAAAAGACGAGGCAGGAGCATGCGGCTGCAGGTCCTGACTTGCCATAACTTGTCCTATCACCCCCCACAAATGGCCATCCCGCTTCCTCTGTTTTGCCCTACCGATTCGTAAAACTTATTGACCGCCCCTCGTATGTCTTGAATTTGAGCCATATATGGCTGTTGTATGCCCTACCCGACTTTTGGGCGAGGAAAACAGAAACGTGCTATAGCAAGAGATTCGCTTCACTGCCTATTGGAGTCGACGCTCCAGAGTTTGCATCTGGGCTGCACTAAAAAAAGATCGAAAGGTCGTCCAAGCAAAACGTAGCGAGAATATCTCACCGTAGCCCTGAGGGGAACCTTCGATGTTAAGTGTAAAATGTATGACATGGAAGACGCTAACTTGAACGCACCCTTCCTGCTCCATTTGACCCCCCCCCCTCCCACATACACACTCTACGCGGATTCGACGATCTCGCCAACACTTAGAAATAAAGATTGGGATCGTTCCCAGAGGCACCATTGTGTGGTCTCTCCCTGATTCCGTATCTCTATCTAGGTCTTCTCCAATCGCAAAAAAAGGGGCGTAGTGCTATGTATGAAGGGAGGCTTCGCAGACAGCATTTTCCACTCAGAACAGACCATCCAACGTGAAGTGGAACTTGCGGAATACACACTAGGAAAAGGTGTGGCCTCTGCTGTCTGATAAAGACTAATCTAACATTAACGTATCTATTATAAGCTTGCACTCTGAGAGGTTAGAGAAATTAGGCGGAAACCGGCCCGGGTAGAGTGATCTCACCCAGCACGGTAGCCATTCGCCTAGAGTCTACCCTATCTCCAGTCATGTTGAAGAAACCTCGCATAAATGAAATGCCTCTCTCTCCTACGTGTCTAAAAATAGCATACGGAACATCGCCCGGTCCAAGGGGCGGTGTCCGCGCATAAAGCTAGCGTGGAAAGAAATTCGCTCGACCTACGCTAGTAGTTGAATGAATATCCTCCCCTGGAGGTAAAGTGAACTGGACAGCCTTCAGTGGCATCACGTGCAATGAATGCTAGCGGAGCAATATCTCGGGTGGAGTAAGTGGTGGGGAAGAACTCTGCCTCGGAGGCGGGGGTCCGAGATGACGGTCCCATTCTCCTGGAGAACGGGAGAGGGGTCCTGCGAGAACTCTCTCCAGATCATTTATACCCTCGCTTGCACACTTCTGCAAGAGGGGCTCTTCTCGTTAGGTAAAGATACACATGCCCACCAGGAAGAGCGGCGGGCGTGCTTAGAAACGTACCAGAATCTAGCTCTAGCGCGAAGAAATTCAGATGGTGAAGGTGAAATGTTTCGGGTGGCTCTCATAGTGCATGTAGACATAACGGTATATTTGAGGGCCGTCTCGCACTCGGTCGACCACTAAGGAATTGGACGACGTGCAAAACGACTAGATTTTCTAAGAGGAGCGATTCCTATGGCCGAAAAGGTGGCAGTAGGAGCACCCCCGCGCAGTTGCGCGACAGCCTTCACATGGTAGCGATACCAACCGGCACGCACCGAATGAGTGAGCCTGTCACGAGCGAACATGACGAATAGTCTAAGGGTGATTCTCCAGGCCCTTCCCTGATTTGTCATCACACGCTCTAATAAAGCATTCACTCTGAAATTAATGGTAGAATTTGGCGTCACATTTACTGGCGAACCATAGTGTGCAAAGGGCACTAGTATGCATATACTCTAAAGGATTCTCCACATTTCGTCAGAAGGTTCCCGTCCGAGAAACTAGTCACATTAAGCTCTCTACCAGGCAAGCAATCAATCTTTTCTTTGACCATGTGCTCTTTAGCCAACTTGCTTCCATCAGTGGAGCAGATAACTAAAATGCACTAAGCAGGCAGGCTCAAGAATGCCGGGTAATCTCTGAATGAGGGCCCCGCCGTAATCGAGACTCCGCTCTGCGCACTTGCAACTTTGCTCTTGGTCTGGGCCTCTCCGCACTAGAGCGACCTAGAGCTGGTAGTACCGGTCTTGGCCTGTTCGCTTGGCGAAACGATCGATTGGAGGATTTTTAGGTTGATTCAGGCGTAACTTCGTGGTAGACAGACAAGAATTTGTATAAATAGATATTGGTTTGTTCGAATCGGTGCAAAGAAAAATGATTCGTGGGTTGAGGGACTTCCATTCTGGTAAAGGACTTGGGAGGTTAAATCTATATACGTTATAAGAAGCGAGACACTTGATTGAGGTCAAGTAGGTAAAAAGCAATGGGTTTAAGGTGGACACGTTTAGGTTTAAGTAAAGAGTGGTAGAAATTGGTTTACAAATAGTGTTAGATGAATGGAATATGCTCATTAGTTTAGAAATAGAAGCGCCCTTCATACGGAGTTTTAAGAATAGATGGATAGCTTCATGGATGCTAGGTGGAACTGAACTTGATGGGAACAGTCTGTGCCTCGTATAGGCCAATTAGATTTTACAGACTCTTATTCTTTTGTTCACACTCACTCACTTCGGTCACAATTCGCCCGAACATGCCCCTCACTTCAACCGAACATTATAGCATCAAATAATTTATTACCCACTCATACATCCTTAGAACTTGGCATATCGCTCCCCTTCTTTTACGATCATGGTTTCTCTAAATCCGTATGGCCAGCACCTTGCATCTCTCATCACTTGGTCATTCAGCCAAGTTGGCTTAATGCCGGAGATGCTTTGTCGTGCTTAAGTAAAGGGTGATTGCCCGTATAGGCGTGTTTGCATTGCCGATCATTGTGTGCGTTTGGCAAGTTCATGTAGGTATTGTTTTAAATACACACATTTACTTACCTCGTTGACTTATCATTACCATGCTCTACTATATAGTGTGGCCGGCGGTAAGGATAAATTCCAAGGAAATTGATAAAAAACGAAAGTAGGTAGAAGGGGCAACAAGACTGGATCGGGCAAGGATGATCTTCCCCTAGCAACTTGCTTCCTAGCCAAATATATTTTTAATGCATGCGTGTATAGGTCTTCTATGACGCGTAGCTGGCATTAGAGTGGTGCCATTCTTACTTCATAAAGGGATGGGGAAGGGGGGGTAATTTTAATGAGCTTTAGTGAAAATTTCGGATCGACAATACAAATAAGAACTGGCATGTTTCAGGATTAGGATGTTTGCAGTTATGCCATAATTGGCGTTGATGTGCGCCACCCCTAGCTTGGGAGAAAACGGTTGATGAAAGGAAGCCAGGCTTCATCGCGAACGGGCTTAGTTTTACGTTGAAAATGGCACTCTTTTTACCACCCATCTGCAGTCCTCTAGCACTTTTTCGAGGCCCGTTATTTCTCGGTGGGGGTCCTGCACTTTAATGTAGGCTCAGACCCACCTACATAATACGTGTGGTAACTTCTGTAAAGTTGACTCGAATTCGGACTCCATTCAGCGACTTACCAAACCCCGTGTCTTTACTTCGCTGTAGTTTGGTTACTAAGGAATCGACTCTTGATTTCACAGAGCAGTTTCCCGTAGTGGAGTTGTATGGTAATATTTGAAGTATCGTCGATCTCGTATGGTAAATGCATGATGGGTATAATTCATCCTTTCGGTTTGATTTTTTTTTCGGTTGTAATTGTGGAAGTTTGAATATTATTCAGGTTGTGAGTAAATGGGCCCATTTAGGGCTGCACTATTAAACGCAGATACTCTAACCACTTTCAAAAGGACTCAACTTACTATTAAGCGCAAATGCGCCCCTCTGACTCCCAGAATACCGCATTTTTATCCCTTGTTCACTATTAATGTTTTCTGGTCACAATCCCTCATCTGTTGTCCTTCACTTTCTACTATGTAAGGGAAAATAAAACACCCAAGCTGGTACGAGGTCCTTAGACGTTTCATGCAAAGGTCCTTCACAGTGGACAAACTGATAAATCCGAATAATTATTTAAACCGGTAATTTTGCTCAATTATAATTCTGAAGAATACTTAGGACGAACGAAACGTCAATTAAGGACATCATACCAGCATGTCTTCTCACCTTCTACGCTTAGGTATATCTAATTAACGTTAAGAAGTGTTAAAACCACCCACAAATAAGTTTAATTCAAGTGTAAAGATCTCAGTACCCTAAAACTAAACAGGGGCAACTGGTAAGCTATTTTTTTTCCTTCCCTTTAAACACGCTATGGTTGACACCAACCAATGCACTGCAGGCGTTTTTTTGTTGCTTTGAATGACACCCCGTCGGAAACTCTTCGCTCATTTTGCCTTGCATTCTCAATTTGAGTGAAGGTGTAAAAATGAATTTAGGAGCTAGTCCTCACGTCCTCACTGAATCACCGCCGTAGATCGTACAAGCTTCGCTAATTAATCCTTAGTGGCTGTGAGACTATGTAACACCGCCCTCCCCCAATCAAATAGGGTGTTTTACGTTCTAATCTAAGACCACTAAAATTGTTGCTAATCAATTGTAAATTCAGTTTGAGGGCGTGATTAGCCCTTAAGGGTTTCTTTCGGGTGAAAATTAGCATCTCCAAGATGTACCTTCAAAGCTCTCGCTTAGTTTCCACTTCACCTCACGTGACACTGGTCATTATCGCTTGCAGAGATGGTCACGCGATGTTCGACGGCTATTGCACAACAGCAAGACAGGTGTAAAAATGGGGGCTTATCTCCCCAATTCACCCCCCGATCTCAGAGGTACGTACCTCCTCCTAATCCCTTTTTCTTACGGTCATTTTTTTCGCATTCGTGAGTCGGTAGTTTCTCTTCACCAGGGGAAGTTTATTATTGCAATGATGTTATTGCACTAATTTTATTATTCGAATAAATCGTTGAAATTCCTTTAAAATGACTTTGCAACTGAGAGAAGCGATTGTGTTGAAGAGAAACTATTGAGATTCCACCGTGCATAATTTTCTAATCACTCGTGTTTCGGTTGATTCGAATGAGCTACAACCATGACTTATTCGTTATTCTCATTTTTAAAGACTTTTACTATGCTTTCCACAGTTCTGATACTTAAAAGTACCATTTCCTTCATGCAACAAAGGTACGATTACAAATTAATTGCAGACTCACATTCCTAATAATTTTCTAAGACTTTTATTCTAATTAGGAGGACCTAATTCTTTTGCTTAAAAAAAAAGGTATTATTTGGAAGTAATGATCACTTATTTGGTCTGCTTTCAATTTTGTTTTAAAGCCATGTCCATCCCTCCTTGTCAATAGATTAAAATAGACGGCAAAGTTAAACATAGCACCCTTTACTGCTCTCTTGTGTGCCCAAATGTTTTACTAAAGCTAATTTTACCGACTTTGTTTTTTTTTAAGGTGAGACAATATTCTAGTGGAAAAGCATGTCTCATTGTTTAAATAAATTTGCTCTTTTCTATATTTTTTGTGTAACTAGTATTGATGTCATGAATGTGTTAACTCTAGACTTACTGTAGTGTTTTATAGAAACATGCGTCACACCTAGAAAACGTAGATACAGGATAAAAACTTTGGATGTTTAGTTTAATCTCAAAAGGAATTGTTAGAGTATGATTTATACATAGTTCATTTTTGCTATCCATAAAAATAAACTTACAAGCTTTGATTAATGAATGCAAAACTGCATTCATTTGTTGACCTTATGAACAATCCTCGAATAAAGTTTTCAATGAACTTGCAATTTTGCACGTAAACAAAATTGTTTTGAGAATAATTAAATTTTTTTGTTGTCTATTTTTTATATAGTTTTAAAACTAGGTTACAATGGAGACAATTTGGTATAATCAGTAGTTACACTTTGCGACTATTTCTGGGAATGCCCTCAGCCCCTTTTTATCCCTTATCTGAGGGTGTTTCATTTCCCCTTCATTTTGTAAAAATTGGAGTAGATTCCTTTCTCCCACCCTCGTAATATTGTCTATTTTCGAATTTATTGCAAGTAATTAATTATTTAAGCTGTTTCACCTTGTCACGTACTAAGGCCGCTGATTGGCTTCTTGATTTCCAGAATAGTCCCCAAAACCCAGGACAAGAAGTGGTCCAGATCTTTTAGCAATATCCCTGAAGATGCAGGGAAGCTTCTACGTCGTGCAGAAGACATCTCATTCGAATCACCACCTCCTTCTCCTCGTGTCAAAGCCGTTATAGAGAAGTCCAATTCCGTATCTTTCATACTTGATCTCAACGACACTTTCCATGGGGAGCCTTTTTTGGGAGAACCACCCCAGTCTCCCCTTCCCACTAAAAAACCACGCACCCCGAATCTCCAGAGGAAAACTTTGCGCAATACGTTCAGTAACCTCGAGAAGTCTAGCAGCACTTCACTCATTCAAGGGAACTCAAACGTACTCAACCCCCCTAGCCTTAAGTCGCCAGAAATTAACAGGCAGTACCACAAAAGTGGAAGTAGGACAAATACCATGCAGAAACAAGTTAATGGGGATTGCCACGACACCTTAAAGAACGATAACCTCGACCGAAAGTACCATGGTACCCACTCCAGCAGAGATCACAGCCCGTCTGAAAGCAGCGACAGTGGGGAGATCGAGAGAATATCCCCGACGGGCCTCGCTTGGACAGTACCTGTGCACTCCATGAAACGGTTTTCGACCCACCTCCCTAATAGGTTCCAAGTGGTGCCAGAACCGCCCCGCCTTTTGCAGCAGCCCGACGAAGACGAGTATGAGGAGATGGTCAACGAAAATGAGTTCGTCGAAGTTTTGGCTCTCGGTGATGATATGAGTTCGGCTCCGTTGACGACTCTATTCACTCAAACGCCCTCGACGTCCGTCTCCCTCAGCGACTCCGATATCTCTCAGTGCGGGTCCCGAGTGGACCTCTCAACTGAGGAGGATTGCAGCGACGATGATGGCACCCTCCTGCAAAAGGAAAGTCAGTGTCGACCTCAAGAGGGCGCTGGAGAGGCCATGATCTTTCCTGATGCCTTTGATCTGAAGGCTGAGAAGGGTATCGAGGCGATTAAGAAAGATTGCAAAGAGATTGCAAAATCACAAATCTCCTCTGCGCCTTCTTCCGATTCGGAGGACGCCAATCAACCTTTAAACGAGGACACTGGCCTCAATATGAGCTGGTCTGAGGACGTCGAGTGCGACCTCACTTCTAGTTCTGAAATGCAAGAGCTTTTATAGCAGTTGGGAGAGGACAATGAGGACGTGCTCGAGTACTGAACTCCGCACTCTCTTCAGGCTGGTATTCGAAGGCTGCATTCTGTCGAGCGCTGTGGACAGCGATACCATACCACCAAATGAAGGCCTTAAACGAGTACCATACTGCGAAGAAAAGGTAAAACATTTAATAGCTTACCCCCATAATAAATTGTAATAGTGTGAAACTTTATAAAAGAAAATGTGATAGTATCAACAATAATAATCATCTTTAGAAATCCTTAATTGAATTAGTTTGCATGTAATATATTTGACATTTTCCAGTTACGAGCAAGTTTACAACGTATTACAAAGAGCTTGGTTTCCATATTTTCATTCTAGTCAAACAATGATCCGTTAAACGAAGCCAAACGTGCTTATGCGATCTGATAGGCTTTTCTCGTTTTTGCAACTGGTGGTTCTTTGTCAACAGTTTTACACTCGTATGTGAAGGGCGACTTAAGTGTTAACGCTGGAGAATGGGGGGAGGCTTTATTGGAACAATAATCTTACTTCAGCTGAAATTTTTATTGATATTTAAAAATTACTTCCTTAAAAAACGAGATGTAATGCAGTTTAGTATGTTATTTGTAAAATAAAAAACTGATTATTTTGAAAATATAGTTAATGCAAATTATATAAATATATATATATATATATACCTATAATTATATTAATTATAGGTTTGTTGTTTTCCTTTAAGAAGGGTATATATATTTTTTCCATATAAGAATTTGTAACTAAAACACGATATTATTCTTTCATTATTAGCTCGAACATTACATAAACTAAAAGAAAAAAGTTTATGTATGTTTAGCTATGGCACAATTAAAAAATTTTTAACATCTAATTGAGACGAAAATTATAAACTTACGTTTAAGTGGGTCGTAAATTTTTTTAAATGTTTTTTTTTTAAATTTATTTGAAACTGCAGTGCCATTGTGTTAAATGTCCTAGGCCTATAATGTTTTTAGTAAATTATATACATATATATAATACTAATGGGTATATCTATACCGCGCATAAAAAAAATCTACACGACTTTCCTCCCTAATCACTTTTCCAAATATTAATCCGAAAAAAAGTGTAGTTTTCAACATGAAAATGATGTGATCTTGTAGATATTAAATGAAAAACCAATCAATTGTTTCAACCTAATACAATGGTTAGTACTGGAGCGTTTAGTTATATAAATGTCTTATTATGTGGAGCAGGATATACGCCACTAAAATATAAAATGATTGATTATGGAACGGCAAAGCATAAATGGGTAAGAGGCAGTAAAATGCAAGGGATAGAAGGCGTAAGGGTCGGCGATAGAAATGGAAGCTGCCCGCGGTTACGACTCTGAAACTATAGACCCCGGTGAGACCACAACAGCCCCTACACCAACGTCCGTTTTTGACCCGTCGGTGAAGAAGAGATGACATGATGAAGCACGAGATGTGTTGCATGTTAAATGAACATAGCACGTGCCAGACGCGGCTCAACCAGACACTTCTGCATGTCAAAAGGTCTCGTGCAAAGATTTGACAAGGGGAATTTTCACCAGGTGTTGGGTGGTAACGACAAGGACCTATGGGTAAAAAGTTTATAAGGGTGACTAGTATATGGTGAAGGTGAATTAAGTATCTGACTCCAAAGATGACTTCTTCACTGTGTTTTTATTTTGACTAGGCTTACCGAAGCCTTAAGGTAATAGAGGTAAAGAAGGACGTTGCAAAATATATACTTTATTCTAATATTGGCCTAAAACGGAACAAACGGCACGTCACGAAGTTACTTTGCGGGCGACTAGCAGTCAATATATATATATATATATATATATATATTCGACGCGAAGTATTAAATTCTGAGGCGACGAAACTTTGTGAATTTAAAAGTGGTTCCGTAAACGCTAATATGGTATGACAATACTTAATAGCTATTATAATGCTTACTTCCTAACTCCTTTATTCTTCTCATTGCTAGCCTATATATACCGTTTCATTTCAAGCGGGGCGTGGCCTAGACTAGCCTGCGGGACAAATCTTTGTCGTCGGGGCTCATTAGTTCCACCCTGGGTGGAGTTTCGAACGGCTGTTTATTCTAATTTACGTACATCTTCAAGCTAGTGCTAACTTTATCTCTATTCTATGACCCGATTTTACAGATCTGTGTTACAATTTCCTTTGGTTGGACTGTGTGTTTACTCAGGTATTCCGTAGAATTCCGTCTTTCGAGAAATCTATTCTGAAACGTAAAATGTTTATTTACTCGTTTCGTCCTGACTTGGGTATCTTGCCCTTTTTGTATTTCCCGCACATTAGGATTTAATGAGACCACTGCGTGTCCATTTTGTGGAGTTTCATGCTGGGCCTCCCTACGGGGCGCGGCGATTTTGCTTCCTGGCCGCCGTGCTGACGAGACTCAGCGCCCCGTATGGCCCCAGCTTAGCCTCTTCTTTCGGACAGCCTGCATTTCTACCTTCCTCCCTCACTCTCCCTACAACATCTACAACTTTCTCTGGTCTGTCTCTGATTTCACAGGGTAGACGCCAACCAGCTTCCTCTCACCCAACTATCCTGGATTGGGGCTGAGGAAGGAGGGGACAACGTTTCCTCACCCTGAGCTCCGGTCTGGGGTTGTGGGCTTTTAACAACCTGCTTCATCCCCACCCACACCTTCCACACTTCCCCTTTCTTTCTCATTTCACATCTATCAATTTTACGTTGTGCCCAGGTGGAGCCGATGGGATGCCAGGCCACTAGGCGGGAGGAGTGGCCTCAAATGGCGGCAGCTGGTTCTGCCGGCCCCATACTCACCCCTCGTAGAGCGAGCTACTGCATGGGGTGATGGACGTTTGCGTCCAGTGATAAAAAAGGATCACCATGCCCAATGATGAATAAAAAAAATACTTATTTACTCTTTCGACCATCGTCGGAGTCACCCTCGGGCAGCTCCCCTGAAAAAACGAGGGCCTCCCCCCCCACCTGTGCTTTCTCAGGGGACCCTCCAAATTTCTTTTCTGGAGAGGAGGCTTACTCCTCTCCTTTGCCTACTGGTGTATGGGATTTTCCCTCACCCCCGTCTCTGGAGGCGTCTTTGGGGTGCCTCCCTCCTCCAAGTGGTAGTTACTCCTTTTCTTTCACACGGGACTGCCATGAAAGTACGCAGGCAGCTGAAAATTGCCCCCCCTCCCTTCCAGTTCAAGGAATGGCAGGGCCCGTCGGTCCTTGCCCCTTAACATTCTACACGTGCGCCAAGATCCTACAGGGAATTACTCTACGTGCCTCCCCCCTTCCTCTTCGTCGACGGATGCTGATTCGCCGGCATTAGGTAAAAAAAGGTACCTCAAATGGGATCTGTGATGTCTCACGGGGGATGGGGATGGCCGCATTGATGCGCCCCCTTCCTTGGGGTCGAACCTGTGTTCGCTGGCACTGGATATAAGGGTTTTGCGACCCCTCCACCACGGGATAGGGGCCGGGCAGGAGGATGCGCAATTTACACCCACATGATGTCTTCGCTTTAGATACCTCCTTTCAGGCAGTAGCTGTGCAGCTGCACCTTGATAGGAGATATACTGTTATTTCCGCGTACATTCCACCCGTCAGCCGACTTCGACGCGGGGAACTTCCGCCGCGTCGTGGCACGGTTGCAGATGCCATTTCTCTTTCTGGGAAATGTGAACGATATACACCCTCTCTGGGGAGACTACTCGATTAATCCCAGGTGTCAAGACCTTGCTGACCTGATCGACGAGCTGGAGATAGGTGTCAGGGGACACAGAATGTGCTGAGCGGGCCAGCCGATCAGCCTTCTCGTTGCCCAGGGACCCAGCAAAAAATAATTCTATATCGGGATGCATTTTGGATCAGCCAGTTGCAAATTTCTGTGACCAGGGGATGGGACGCATTAAAAGATCTAATTGACTGTAAGACACTCCTTGAGTCGGAAAAAAGGACAAAATCACTAAAAGGTAAAATTTGGATGAGTCTAAAGGCTAAAATGATTGCTGAAAGTTCAGTGGTAAAAATGGATGCTGCTGGTGGCAAAGATAGAGTTAGGAATTCTCCTCCTGGGTAGATGGCTGCGGCGCCCACGCCACCGTCCGACTTAGAGCCATCCGTGTATAGTGGGCAGTATTGTTTGCGGGAGATCGAATGCTCTAAGAATAGGTTTTTAATGATGCGAGGGTCCATGGAGGACTTCTCCAGGCTCCACATGTTGGTACATACTGTGGGGAGAGGAGCACGCCACCTAGGGGTCAGTAAGGATGGGAGGGTAAGAACCCTTAGAGCACCCAGGTTAGAGAGATGATTTCCTAGGCGAAGGTTCAAAGGGCGGGGTAAAGATGGCAACTTATCATATGCCGCCGTTGATTCGGCAGCATACAGGCATCTGTAGACCTCTGATACAGGGGCTTGCTGTACTCGGCAGAGGTATCGCATGCAGATTTGAAGTCTATGGTAGGGCAAAGGGAGTTCCCCACTCTCGCAGTAAAGGCTGTTGAGAGGAGAAGTACGGAAGGCTCCAATAGAAAGGCGAACTCCAAGGTTTCGAATGGGGTTCAGCATTTTAAGGGCTGAAGGGGAAGCCGATGAGTAAATTTGACAGCCATAATCCACTTTGGATTGAACGAGGGCTGTGTATAATGTCCACAATGTTTGTCGGTCACTGCCCCACGAAGTGTGTGAGAGGACTTTCAAAATGTCTAGAGCCCGCAGACAGCCTGTTTGAAGTCGGCGTAGGTGTGGTAACCAGGATAACTTTGGATCGAGAGTTACGCCAAGGAACCGAAACTCGGAGACAAACTCTATATCTTCGCCTTGTAGGGAGATAGATGGCGGAACAATAACCTCTCTGCCTCGGTGGAAATACATTGCTTTGGTTTTGGTCGTGGAAAAGCGGAATCCCTTAAGTTGTGCACTTTTGGATACAGCATCGACCGCCAATTGTAGCCGACGCGCTGCTGATGGAAGGCGAGGTGAGGAACAGTATAGTGCTAAATCATCGACAAACAGAGTTGCCGATACACCTTCTGGGAGAGACGAAATAATATCATTGATGGCAATTATAAAACATAAGACACCCAAAACACTGCCCTGAGGAACTTCCTCCTCTTGGGGTTGCAGCTCATAGTATGCGTCTCCAACACGTACCTTGAAGGATCGACATGCTAAAAAAACTTTGAATAAATGAAGGTAAAAGGCCTCTCATCCCCCAGACGTATAACTGCTTCAAGATGCCGTATCTCCATGTTGTGTCGTAGGCTTTCTCAATATCGAAAAATATGGCCAGGACTCGGTGCTTTAATGAGAAAGCTTTCCGGACTGATCCCTCGAAACGTACTAGTAGGTCAAGGGTACTATGACCTTTGCGGAAGCCACATTGAAATGGAGAGAGAAGGTGATTGGCTTCTAGGAACCAGTTTGGGCGCTCCAATATCATTTTTTCCAGCAACTTACTCAAACAGCTGGTGAGAGCTATAGGGCGGTAGCAATCTGCATCCAACCCGTCCCTGCCCAGTTTGACACAGGGAAGTATGATCCCAATGCGCCATGATGAGGGGTAAAAACCCTTCACCCATAAAAGGTTGTACAAATCAAGCAGGGAGAGAGTAGAGTGTGGATGTAGGTCCTGAATCATGTCGAAATGGATCTCATCAAGGCCAGGGGAAGTAGATCTGCAAAGGGACAAAGCGCTTTGCAGCTCATAGATGCTGAATAGAGCGTTATACGGAAGGTTAGATTTTGTTGTGAAGTTGAGAGAATGAGATTCTTCCTTTGATTTGTAGGATTGAAAAGCCTTTCGAACGGCTGACACTGCTGACGGCGCGGAAATGGTCAGCAAAAGCATTGCTGACCGCCAGGCCGTCATTCTCCAAGGAACCGTCTAAGTTGAGTGTGGGGGTATGATGTTTAGCATAACGGCCCCTGATCTTATTAATCCTCTTCCAGATCTTAGCAGTAGGTGTCATAGAGGAAATCGATGAAACGTATCTGCGCCATGAATTTCGGCGAGCTTGACGAATGGTTCTTTGGCGAAGCGCACGAGCTCGGTTTCAGTCGACCTTGTTGCACAAAGTTGGGTTTTTTTCGGAATCGGGCATGGGCTAACTTGTAATTTTTGATATCTGTTACACACGTCGAGGTTCACCAGGGCACGGTTGAGCGGCCCGTGACAGGTCGCCTCCGTGGGATGGTCTGTGTTGCTGCACTGTCGATAGTCGATGTAAAGTATTCTACTGCCGCGTCCACTCTATTGAAGGTCCCCAAAGATGCATTTGTGAAGGACGCCTCTTGGAAACCTTCCCAATCTGCATGAGCTAAGTCCCACTTAAGGGGCATGGTTGTATGAAGGCTAACTTGAAGGGCCGACAAGACAATAGGAAAGTGGTCACTCCCATGGAGATCGTTAAGAATTGACCATCGAAATTCCGTGAAGCAATCAGGAAAACAAACAGACAGGTCAACACAGCTAAAAAAGTCCGTCTGGAAATGATAAGAGGTAAAATCGCCAGTATTTAAAACACAAAGAAGGTCAGATAATAAAAGAGACTCTAAAACACTGCCTTTGGCATTTCGAGTGATGTCACCCCAGTATGGGTGACGGGCGTTAAAATCTCCTAGTAATAATAATGGGGAGGGCAACTGGTTATAAGTTCTAAATGGTCAGATCTTGACAATGATAAACAAGGGGGTAGGTAAATAGAGCAAGCGGTAAAAAGCTTAGTAAGAAAAACCCTGACAGCAACAGCTTGGAGGGTAGTATGTAGGGAGATGAGAGAAACATGGTAGGATGAAGATACCATGATTGACACCCCTCCATGAGAGGGGCTTCCAGCAGGAGCAATAGAGTTGAAAGTGAGAAAACCGGATACCGGCGGAAAGGGCCGTATACCCAGTTTATTCTCCTGGAGACAAATAACAGCGGGGTGGATAGTCGTCAAAAGAATTTTGAGTTCTTTCCACTTTGGAAGAACTCCTTGACAATTCCATTGTAAAATGGAAGATATTATGTGTGACGATTAGATACCACTGTGGATATCTTTTTCACTTTTGAGGCCGATATTGTATTTGAGGTTCGTCCCAAAGAGCTTGGGAGACGGAGAGCTGATTTTGAGGAGCCTGCTTTTGCAGGGGGAGAGATCCTAGATGGAGCAGTAACTGAGTTTTTTTTCGTGGGTTTTGGAGAACCGACCGAGGCCCTTGATTGTAATTCGGGCTCGCAACCTGGCGGAAAAGGAAGATCAAGAAGGGATTTTCGGCCGGTAGATCCGGATTCATGGGTCGATGGTATTTTCGGTGTCCAACCGCCGCAGTTGGTGATGTTGGAGTATCAACTGCTTCCATTGGATCTTTGGTTGAAGGGTGAGCGGAACGAACAGGTGATCTGAGCGAGGTGTGTGGAGCTGGGTGTATATCTGCCATCGTTTGGATCAGGATGGGGCCTACGTCCTGTGAAGGGCGAGACGGACTTAAGGGCAGAGAATGTTCAACCATAGGGGAGGAGTCCATTGGAGATTCTCGGGGTTCGGCCGAGCCAGCTCCAGAGGCTGCCCGCTTATTGGTGGTCGATGACCCAGGTGAGGAATCCTTTCTCTTATCACTGGGCTTTGGGTCTCGTGGCCGGTTGGATGAACCTTCACTGGTCGATGTTGAGGATTCTTTCAAGTAGCGGTTGATGGCTTCAATTGTCTCACCCTGAGCGTCTCTCCCAGCTATAGCTGCTGGAGAGAGGGGGGCTACATTGGTTACCTCGGTGTGAGAGCGATGCTTCGACTGCATATTCTGAATGTTTTCGACGCTGCGAGTAGATCTAGGGTGAGGGGCTTCAGGCTGGTCGGAACTCGCGCGTGATGGTCGGTTTCGTCCAGCGTCACGTAAAATGTCAGCGAAGAGCCGGCCGAGTGGCGAGGTTTGTGCTCGAGCACGCTGGCGAGCCTCTCTTAAATCTAGACGTAGGGAGTCACGCAAAGCGAGAACTTCCTTTTCATATAAAAATATAGAACAGAGTTTCGACGCAGCACTGTGGGTACCTCCGCAGTTAGCACAGTGGGGTGTTTTGGTGCATTCAGGGCCATGGTAGTCAGAGCTACAACTCACGCAGGAGCGAGGGTGCCGACAGGCTCGGCCAACATGTCCAAATTGATTGCAATTGAAGCAGCGTCTGGGTAGTTCGATGTAGGGACTTGCCGGGGCACGAAGGTACCCAGCTTTAATATACTGCGGCAGTTCTTGTCGTTCGAATGTTAAAATCAGTGTGGCGGTTGGAACTTTAGTGGAGCTTACTCTGAAGGCGGGTGGGGTCGTAGTCCTTTAGTTCGTTTGAAAGGACGACACCTTTGACGAAATTCAGACGCGGATGGGGTGAGACAGTTATTTGAATTTCAGCTATTGAAGATAGATTTCGCACAAGTTTGTGTTGAGAGTGGGATGACACCTCGACTACGACATCACCACTTCCTCTTGACCACATCCGGCGGGGTTTACCACAGCGGGACTCAAAAGATTCATTGACGTCAAACACATCGACTTTTGCAAGTGTGGGATGTCAGATGATGAATTCATGACAAGAAAGCGAGGATAATCAAGATCTGGGTCTACTTCGTTGGAATAGGAGTCCAACGAGCGAGGGAAGGCTGAAAGGGGAGCTAAGGAACGTTTGGCACGAGAACCCTTACGAGAAGGGGAGGTTTTTGGTTTATGGCTAGCCATTGCAAAAAGAAAAAAAAAACTTTGCATTCTCCCTCGGGGCTCCCCACCATGGAGGCCTACAAGGACCCGGCACTACTGCAACTATACAATCAGTTACGTCCGGTATGTCCTCGTGGAGAATGGATACGGATCCACCACACCATCTTTATAACCCTAAGAGGCTGCCCGAGTTCTCCTACGCACGGAGAAAAGGGGCCAACGATTGGTTTCTCCTTAGGCATTCGGTAGACGAAGGTGGTGGAGATGCCCAGCCTCTTTCACCTTCATGAAAGAACAATTCGGAATCAATCCATTAAACGAGCAGAGGTCGGGTATCGATAAGGACCACTAGATAGGTGAAGGAAGAGGGTGAAATGAAGGGCAGTGGAAGAGCGTAATAGAGGAGGAAAGAAAGAGGGGAATGCTAAGTCTTGTTGGCAGCACCATGGGTCCCCTAGGGGGCCAAGGGCTGGCCCCCCCTCGCCACGAGAAGGCCAGAGCCTCTCTGGGAACAACCCCTGAAGAAAAGATCCCAGAGAGGGAGGGGGTCTCAGGAAATGAGTGATTTTTCTGTCCCAGTCAGGAGTTTAGGTCGGCAGAGGAGACCGTTGAGTTATTCTCCGGCAACCTCATTTCCGTGGGTGTAACTACTATTCCTAGAACGGGTGGCCATTCGACACGCCGACCGCTCCCATGGTGGTCAATAGAATGCGAGACGGCCCTCAAACAGAAGCGTTAAGCCTACATGCGGTATAAGCGCCACCCAAACGACTACACTGTCGGTGAATTTCGCCGAGATAGGGCTAGGTTTCGGTATATTTCTAAGCACGACCGCCACTCTTCTTAGCGGGCATACATGTCTTCACGTAACGGGGAGACCCCTCTGGAAGAGGGATGGAAGCGAGTCAAAAGGATTCGGGGCAAGTTCTAGCAGGATTCCCTCCCCTCACGTTTTCCAGGGGAATAAGACTGCAATCTCGGACCCCGCGTCTGCTTTCTCCGCATTCTCTAGCTGGGATGCTGCTCTGCTAGCATTCAATGCACGTCGTGATGTCGCGGAAGTCCGCCGACTGGAGCATTGCGTTCGACCTTTTTTGGAGCACAATTTGTGTCACGCTGGAACCGTGCCAGTGTATACGGATGGCTCCAAGTCCAAGAGGGGTTCGGTTTCCTCGCCGTATCCCCTCTGTTTGAAGTCTGCGGGGCTCTGCCAGGCGCTGTGTCTGTTTTTACGACCGAGGTGGTTGAAAAACACCGCTGGATATGGGAAAATAACGCGAAGTGCCCGGTTCGGAAACCAGCGGCAGTTTCTGCTCACGAAGCGAGAGCAGAGTGCAACTCACTCAGAGTAAACCTGTCGTTGAAGGGTTTTCAGCCTCTACACGTAAAGTCCAGTGGGTGGACTTCCGCAATAACACGATATGCTTGTAGGCATATCGCTTCTGTTTGACGGCCGTTTTACACTCGGCTGACCACCACGGAAGTGGTCGGCGTGCAAAACGGCCAGACGTTCTAGGAATAGTAGTCAGGCCTACGGCTATCAGGTTGCAGGATAAGAAATAAACGGCCTCATCAACCGACCTAAACTCCTCGACTGAGATAGAGAAATCAGTCACTTCCTGAAATGCGGACCACCGTGACCGTGCCAAGCAACACCGGGGCGTGCTCTCGGGCGGCAGCTGCCCATAAAATGTCATTTGAATGGGAAAGTGATCACTACCATGGAGGCCATCGACCACCCCCCCACCAAAAATCAGGCTGTGCATCCGGAGAGCACAAAGATAGATCGGGGCAGGAAAATGAAGCGGTTCTCGGACAGTGATGCGTAAACTCATCCACATTTTGGACACCTATCTCCAGCTCGTCGATCAGGTCAGCAAGGAATTAACCCCGGAGATTAATCGAGTAGTCTCCCCAGAAGAGGTGTCTATCGTTCATATCTCCGAGCATTTGAAAAGGGCCTCGGCCTCCGTACCAAGACGCAGAGGAAGTCTCCCGCGTCGAAGTCGGCTGACGGTGGAATATACGCAAAAATAACAGTATACCTCCTATCTTGGTGCAGCTGCACAGCTACTGACTGAAAGGAGCTATCTAAAGCAAAGAGCATAACGGAGACATTAGGCTGGATGTAAATGGCGCATTCCACTGCCCAGCAAAACCCTTATACCCCGGGAGAATGCGCAAGTTTCCCACGCCCAGCATGGTCTCCTGCAAAAAGATACCTAACGGGGAACGGGACGAGACGAGCCTCCGAAGCTACTCCCAGTTGGCCCGGAGTCCACGGAAATTCCATTGAAGGAATATGCCCTCCAGGCTTAGCTCGGAGGAGATGCGGAGATTCCTCTTCAAAGAGAAGATTCCCTCACGGGAATAGCCGTAGGCTTCCCGGAGGCAGAACTCGGGGCGCTGTTGGTCAGACAATGCGTTGAAGGCGCTGTCGCCTGCGAGGACTTACCAGGGGAGGTTTGGCTCACCATGCGAGTCTTTTCTTCCCTCCGCCTCGAAACCTTAGGCGAGCGGAAAGCTTCGGAAGCGGAGATCACTCTTTTGGAGGATCCACCGTCTATGCTGCACCCAGCCAGCCACTGGGTTTGGGCGAAGGAGCTGAAGCTCCTTTAGTGCTATCCTCCTTTCAGGGAGCAGCTTTTGGAACCCCGGAAGATGGCCCCACGACGAACTTCTGGGGTATTGTCTCCTGTGAATCTAACCACTCGGTGGAGAAGCTCGGCCGTTTTGCCTTACAAAAAACTGTCACGCTGGGGGAAAGGAGGGGAGCTCTGGTTTTAGCCGGGGCTGGGTATGCACCCTTTGTGCCGCTAGCTCTACTTGAGGAATGCCCGGGATGGGTAGAACCCTCAGAAAGGTTCCGAATGGGCGCGGAAACGACCGTGCTCGTAGGCCTGGATGGGTCAGAAGCAGAGGGTGGCTTTCTCAATATTGACGCATAGGAAGTCCCAAGAAGCGCCGGTCGTGCCAAGATCAAGTCCTTAGGCTCACGAAATGAGAGACGATCCTGAGCCTGAACGGCCAGGATTTTCTTAGGGAGATACGTACCATATTGCTTCGAAAAAGTGATGTACGAATCTCCGCAATTGACACACTTGGCCACACACGATTTGGACTTATCATGTGCTGCCTTGGAGCAACTTACACAGACTTCAAGTAACCCCGACTTTGCACGTTGACTTGAGCGAATAGTATGGCCGAAGCGGTGACAGGAATATCACCTCCGCGGCAGTGGCACGAATGCTTTCACGCGGTACCGATACCAACTGGCACGCACCGACTCAGTGATCTTGTCACAGTCGAACGTAACAAAGAAACTGGTACCGATCCCAAGTTCGTCCCAAGTATCGTCTGTGGCTGGGTTGCCTCAGGGACCATGTCCATCTCATAGGGGGTCTCCATCTGGCCATCCCCCCTAGTACCTCAGAGGTCCCATTGGTCAGTGTTTTTTTTCTCGCGGAAGAGAGACGGGCACGTATGGTGACCCCCCCCACTCAATATGCGAGCTCGCAGGTCTTTATAAGGAAGAGGTCTACTGGGCCTTTTTCCCTCATCCCCCTAAAGGGGTTGGTCTTATCCCGCTCCTACCGAGAGCGGTCGATTATGGGCCGCCTGCCTTTCTTAGCAGTCTACTTAGAAATGAAAGGGGAGGACTGCCGCTGGAAAGAGGGAGGCACCCGAGGCTACCTCCAGAGAAGGGAGTAATGGGGAGTACAATAGGCAAAGGAAAGGAGTAAGCCTCCTCTTCGGTTGAAGAGATTTGGAAGGTCCCCTGCGAAAGCAGAGCGGGACACCTCCATATATTTAGTGCAGCGGCCCGAGGGCGGCTCCGACGATGGTCGAAGGGAAAGTAAAAGAGTATTTTTTAAAATTTTATCATTGGGTATGGGGACCCTGTTTTAAATACGGGATGCAAACGCTAATTACCCCACGTATTTGCCTGCTCTGCGAGGGGTGAGTACGGGTCCTGCAGGCCCAGCTGCCGCCAGTTAGGGACACTCCTCAGACCTAATGGCCTGGCAGCCCCTCGGCATGGCGGCTCCAACTTGGGCATGGAATAAAATGGATAAATATTGAAATGAGAAGGAAAGGAGAAGCGAGGAAGGTGTGGATGGGAATGAAACATGTTAAAAAGCTACCACCACAGACCGGAGCTCAGGGGTGAAGCAACAATGCCCCATCCCTTCTCAGCCCCAATCCGGATAGTTGGGTGAGAGAAAGCTGGTTGGAATCTACCCTGTGGAAATTGAGGCCAACCAGAGAAAGTTGTGCGAGAGGTTGTAAGGAAAATGAGGAATTAAGGTGAAAACACAGGTTGTCAGAAAAAAGGAGAAGAGGCTAAGCTTGGGCCGGACGGTGCGTTGAGTCTTGTCAGCATGGCGGCCAGGAAGGCAAATCGCCTCTGCTCTTATAGGGGCGAAAGTAACAATACATCCATCGCAGAAAGGAGGTGGTTCGTTGTCAAGCAACAACTTGTGTGTTAAGTGTGTCTGCACAATGTGTACCCCACATCAGCACACCATCCTTGATCGTCCTGAGTTTATTGGGCCAAATAGCGGCACAGGCTAAATTCCATCGACTGGGCAGAAATGCATAGAGGTAAGGGTAATAATCCCTGCTCGGTAGAGGACGGGGTATAAGTTTGTTGGAGTCCATAATGATCGCCTTAGCCGCATGATCAACTAACTCGTTACCCTGTGTCATGGGTTAGCCGAGATTAACTTTAAAAATTTTTT
>OZ018322.1:121832573-121950073 GCA_963969495.1 Ceratothoa steindachneri | reverse complement strand
ACATACATACATACATACATACATATATATATATATATATATATATATATATATATATATATATATATATATATATATATATATATATATATATATATATACATAAGCGCAACCTTTTAACTGCCTCGTTTAACTCGTATATCTCTACACTCCGAATCCCTGCATGCCTTGGCACCCAACAAAATGTAACAAATCGACCGCCATCACGCAAAAGGTCCAGTCAGCGATGGATCTGTGTCACTATGGAATGAACAGAAAACTGGTCACACATACTGGTCAAGGCACTCGGGGAGTCGGAATAGACAACAAATCGGCGAGTAGTATACCGCGTCAGAGAGGCCAATGCAAAGAGGATCACCCGCATTTCCGCGGTATACATGAGGCCGCTGCAGGTAGTTTCCGCGATATAGTTCTGTTCGGGAGAACTGCAGTGCAGCGAACTCCTCGATCCATCAATATACACTAGGGTGGTCTCACGGTGGGTGTCTGCTTGGTCAATAAAAAGGTATCTCCTTATATCTACCGGGGTATCAGATGAAACCTCTGACATCACACCCGGCATAAACTTCTCAGGCGTAACAAATAAGTTGGAACAGAGTAAGAACTTTACTTCATCACAAGCAGATCAGGCACCTGGAGACTCTGAAGAAGCTGACGACTCCCGTATCCAAATGGTTTATGGAAGCGTGGGTGAGCAGCATAGATGTGATCAAAGCTTAGATTCGTAATCGCACGGTAAGGTGGAATATCCGGCATAGCGAGTAAACGGCTATACAACTGGAGACAAAGCTTGTCTCTTCTATCACTGAGAGATGATTCCCCGCTCTCCGCATACAGACTCACCACCGGTGAGGTGCGAAACGCCCCAGTTGATGGTGGACGGTATCTAGCATCTTGAGAGACGTTGCTGACGAATAGATTTCGCATCCATAATTGAGTTGAGACCGCACCATAGATCAATAAATCTGCAAAAGTGCCACTCTGTCTGCACCCCAAGAGAGACTCGTCAAGCACATCAAAAGGTCGGTTTTTTATGCATCTGGTTCGCAGAGACTGGAGGTGAGGTAGCCACGTGAGTTTCGAGTCAATTGTCATTCTCAGGAATTTCGTTTCTGGTACGTGCGAAATTTGAGTGGACCCATCCATCACCAGGGTTAAGCAGAGTAATGTGCCTTGGATATGTGTAAAGTGCATCGCTACAGTCTTCAATGGTGAAAAGGTGAAGCCGTGTGTATTTACCCACTGAACTGCTTTGTTGATGGCAAGTTGTACCCTCCTATCAAGCAGCAGGAAGACTTGAGGAGCGATTCAATATGGCGAAGTCGTCGACGTACAACGAACTCTCCACATACTGCAGTATGCAGGATGGGAGGCCATTGATGGCTAGGGCAAACAGAATACCGCTACGGGCGATCCCTTGCGGGAAGCCCTCATGCGGCGGAACCGGATCAGAATGTTTGTTGCCAACTTTGATTTGCTTAACCCTGTAAGAAAGAATTTTTTTGCTGAATTTTGGTAGATGTCCCAAATATCTATTGTCAGATAGAACTTCCAAAATGAGGTGCCTCCAGGTTTTATCGTAAGCTTTTTCTAAATAAAAAAACAGCCACCACGTATTGTTTCTCGGCAAATCCCGTCTTGATGAACGTGTCAAACCTAGCTAACACATCTGTTGTGCTGTGACGTCGTTGGAAACCATATTGATCGGGATGGAACACGCCTTGCTGTTCTAAATGCCACACGAGCCTACTAGCGTTGACCATCCGTTCCATAAGTTTACACATACAAACCGTAAGTGCTATAGAGCACTAATGCAGCGAATATGTTCCTTCTTTACCAGGCTTCTGGAAAGACAGCACAGTCGACATCCTCCAAGCCGTCGGAAAGGAGTCTTCCATCCATACAAAGATAAAAGGAACTGCAGCGATACTGGAGGAAGGTAGCAAATTAGTAGGTACTAAATCGTATCCGCCCCGGGAGCCGTCTAAACACACCTCCTCAAAGCATTCTGCAATTCGGGCAATGTAAGAATAGTGTTGTAATCTTCATCTTCTCCACCACAAAATGATAAATCTACTGATTCTGCTTCCTATTGAATGCGCTGAAAGGGCCCCCATAAACTCCCTTTTGACACCTTGCTCAAAGCATGTCCAAAAGTGTTTCCAACCTTTAGCGGATCGAAGATTAAACCGTTAGAAGCCTGCAACGTCTAAGTACGATGGGTCATACTCCTGCCACGTATCTTAGAGATCCGACGCCACACCTTCGTCATCGGTGTACTCTCATTGAGGCTGGAGACGTATCGTTTCCACGAAGTTGCCTGAGATTTCTTCAAAACGTAGTGAGCGTGAGCTCTGGCGTGACTAAGAGCAATCTTATCTTCTCTAAGTCTCGTACGGTAATATCCGCGTCCTGCTACCTTTTTCTCGTCCGTTGTTGCTTGGAGCTCTCAGCTCTCAGCTCTACCAAGGAACAGACCGAATGGCTGTATTCCGCTCGTTTTCGAGATACAAGTGTCTGCCGCAGCAACAAGCGTATCCCCGAAGTATTCGACAGCATCATCAACGGTAGGAAAGGATGTAACCTCCCTATCAGTAGTCGCCACAGCATATTATCTCGCCCAATTTGCCCGTTCGTAAATATACTGAGGTGTGCTTAGGAGAGGGAAGTCGTCTGCAATGGATAGAATGACTGGAAAGTGGTCGCTATTATATAAATCTTGGCTGACGGAGCAGGAGAAGTTAAGTGCGGCATCTGGAGATGATACAGACAGATTGATACAAGAAAAGTTGCCTGTTTGTAGGATGAAGTAAGTAGGATTAAAGTTATTTAGTATTATAGAATCTTAGGTGTTAAGGAAGGACTCTACAATTCTGCCTCGTTGGTTCACGACAGCGTCCCCCCACAATATATGTCGAGCATTAAAATCTCCTAGAAGGAAATATGGAGGTGTCAATTTCGAAACCAGTTGATGTATTTGTTGAGCGATGACTGTCATGTTGAGAGATATATGCGTTGCAGATCGTGTATATTCTGTCAAGGTGGCATCGCACTACAACAGCCTGCAAGTCCGAAGTCAGCTGGATCCTCACGTGACCAACAGCGCGCTTCACAAGTGTGCAAGCGCCACCGTGATTCAATCCATCCCCGTTGAGAGGGCCAGCCTCGTGGTACATAAGAAACCATCGTGGCGGGATTGGTAGGGCTTCTGGCATTCTGGTTTCGTGCAGACACATGACTGCCACTTGTGAATCTGCAAGTAGCGTTCTTAAATGAAAATTATTATTTCGATATCCACGTATATTCCAGTGTGATATCACGGTTTCCATGTTCATGTTTTGCGCTTGGACTGTTTTGATTTGTTCTTATAAGGTGGGCGGCTATATTTGGGTAAAGGAATACTAGTGATGCTCAGAGAACCATCAGGTGGTTTCTGGCTTTTGGCTTTTTCAGGAGTAACACCCAATGTGGGTGATGTTGAAGATTGGCCTTTATCGCTATATGTTCGCTTTGGAGAGGCACAGGTATAACGTTTGGTTTTGCGTCGCACAATGGTGTCAGTTTTAGGTTTTGGAGGTAGTGGGCGTGCAGAATTCCACGGGGGAGCAGAGTCCTTCGACGAAGCGGAAGGTGTCTCACGAGACTGTGCTGCTTGAACAACAGACGCAAAAGTTCGGGTATTTGGGTACATTGAAGATACTTTATGGCGGGCTTCTTTAAAGTTCAGGTGTTCTTGGACCTTAACAGCAAATATTTCTTTTTCAATGAGGTATTTCTGTCAAGTCTTTGCTGATGGGCTATGAGATTGGTTGCAATGAATAGAGTTCGGAGGTAGTTGACATGTTGCCATTTCATGATCCTTATCGCAGTGTTGAGCGCAGTGGCCACAGATGGCTTGATCATGTCTGCAGTTCTTGGTCACGTGTTCATTTTGTTGGTATTTGTAACAACGGCGAGGAAGGGGTAAGTAGGGACTAGCACGGTGAGAGAGACCTGCGCGGATCCGAATACTATCAGGTTGAGTTGGAGTGCTAAATGTTAAAACCAACGTTCCAGTCGGTTCAAGGTCGCCAGATGGCATGCGCTTCTTAATTCAGTGGAGCTTAATCACACCAAGGTATGATAGTCCGTCGACATTATCTTCTTCAGAATATCGCCGTAAGAGATCGCAGGTGATAACCCCTTGGGACTGGTTATAACGCTGGTGAATTGATACTTCGATGGGGTCCCGGACAGGTTCGATCAGGCGTTGCAATTTACGGTCTTGGGCATAAGATTTCACTTTAATAGTGAACGTTCGGTCGTCATTCTCAGAGATGCGACTGGGTTTCCCTATCGCATCGCAGAGCTCTCTATCGACTTTAAATAAATTGAGTTTGCTTAGGTCAGCGTTGTTGGTAGACTTCAAAGTATAAAATCGTGTGAAGTGCTCAGTTTCTCCAAACAAGTTGGCTGGGTAATTACGTTGTCGATCTAATGTACCGTTTCTTTCGTTTTTACGGTCGGTCCACTCGATTTTGGACCAGTCGCTTGTTTACGACCTGTCTCCTCCTGGACAGAGAAAGGCGTGCCGAGCGCGATGCTTCCGACATTCCTTGTGTTTGGAGCCCCGTTGACGCTGTTGTGTTTTATACTTATAGTGGACATGTGGGCATGATTGGGTATTTATCCCATACCTTTTTTTATGGGACCTCCATACCCAACTATTTAACCCATAGTTTGGGCCACATATTTCTGTGTAGGGGTAATAACAGACTCCATCCAAGATTTCTCCTCTGAAGCCTCTTCAGTATGGTTGAAACTTCCGGGGAGGGTTTATTCTCCCCACTGACAAAGCCTTCGGCTTCGTAAATGCCATTGCAATCGGGGTTCGGCACGGTCGTCCCCCATTAGTATGGCTCCTCCATCAGAGCCAATCCAGCATGATTGGATCTGCTGGGGGTAAATCACCACCCGCTGGCACAGCCTCCGATTATATTGGGACACGCAAGCACCCACACCACTTCAAGGTTGGGTTACATGAGGGTGCTCTCTCTCTCTCCCTTTGTAGTATGTAACGCTCCAGTATGGGGCGCGTACTTTTCGTGGCCTTGTTGCCTTCTCTGCCAGATGCTCTTCAAATATGTTTGGACAGTAGTCCTGCTCTGTCGCTTCCAGATTACTTGATCATACGAGTTTGACAGAAAGTCTTGTCACATGAGTAAGGAGGTTGCATATTCAAGGGCTGCCTTATCGGCCTCCTTTGTCAGGAACACCACATAACATCTGTTGGTGGTATCATTATTCTTATAGATGATTCCGATTCTTGTTATGATACCAAACTATATCATGATAGCGTGTATTGCATTGTATGTGAGGCTTTGTAAGATATCAGTCATCATAAATGTTTCTCCGTTTTGTAATGAGGTAGAGGACCCAGCAGGTGTCCTGCTACCAACCTTCCCATTCTAGATTTCTGAAGCAGTAGGAGGTGCTCCTATCCGCTTCTCTTCAGCAGCATAACATCCAGTATATGATGTCTCGAGAGGGAAGGGTGGGCTGATAGACCACCTTCCGAGGACCAGAAGTTGTTTTTATTTTTACATACAGATGCGTGTTAATTTCCTGTTTGGCCCCAGAAGCCAAGAGCCACCGCCTACTGGGTATGGGCAGGGACTGGGCGATAACCGACGAGAACAAGGCACCCAGTTCCCAGGGAGACTGCTCGTTTTAAAAACCGGGCCCAGTGATGCGAAAATCTATCCACACCGGAGCTGACACCACCCCCACATACATCCCCAGCCCAGACATCTAACCATCCAGCATAGGACGACTCTAGAGAGTAATCCCTCCGGCGGGCGGCGACGTTGACACGTACCAGAAGCCTACGTTGGAGCCATTTGGTCTGGTCCCTAGCAGGCGATCCGTCTAGTATGGGTAATCTTCTCCTCCTAGAGGGGTGGGGTAGGGGCCCCAGCTACCCCTAGCATGGCTCGCCAGTTTCTTGACCCGTCCAGTATGGGTAGCCCTCTCCCACAATGAAGAGTGGAGTAGGGAGCTTGGTCACCCCTAGTATTGCTCGTCAGATCATCGGGACACAGGAAGTGGAGTCAAGTGCCAGGGGCTAGACTTGGTACGCCTTGCGTGGTTTGTAAAAAAACAAGTCTCCTTAAAGAAACAACCATTCAGTTATGGAATGAGGAGAGAAATATCATATTACTAGGCCAAAAAATGTTCTTGGTTCCTATCATAAAAGCATAGAAATAATGACGTCAAAACTTTGAGAATCCCCACATCTTACGGAAAGCAGCAGCTTTGCAGATCACGTCTGCCTAAAGGAATGTAATTAGAAAGTTCCAAGGGAAACTGAACTTCACTGAAAATCCGAGGCAAACTTTTTATCAATTTTTAATTGAATCGTTTTCTCCAATTTGGTGAATCGGTTTTATTTTCGCAAGTTATAATGGATTAAAACTTTTCTTGGGGCAGCAACGAGTGCGAGAAAATGGATCAAATCCAAAGCTCAGAATACAAAGGGATTGACAACAAGACGAAATGGGGCGAACGAAGGAAGAAAGACTTCTTTTATATCGATAGTTTTAGACGTAGTTGGACAAGTCTGTATTAAATCCTCTTTATGAAATGAGAGTAATTTCTTTAACCTCCTTCAGGCATTCCCCGCAAACTGGTCAATGGGGGGACATAGATGATGCTCCCACTACAACTGAAACCTGGAGAGCGGCACGTACTCCAGAACTCAGTGCACCAAGAGAAACTGGTGCTCTGTCTCGAGTTATTTTTGCATCTTTTAAATCTCACAATCTCTATTCTAATCCTGTATACGCTCAAAAATGGGGGAAAGAGGGTATTAAACGTTTTAAAATATATGTTAAAGAGATAACATGTTATCAATTCAAAATCAATATAATTCTAAGTTCATAATTTTACCCATGGAATTTGAGGAGTCTTAAGGGAGCAATTAAAATGACATCCGTTGAGAGACCAACACCTAAGATGTGATTTTTTTTTAAGAGCTTATCTGGTGACTGCCTACTTGGGCATTAGTCGCCGTATTAAACACTTGCTTAATACTAGGCTCCTTCAAAAACAAATTCAAAAACACACACGCAAAAAGAACACAAACACAACACCAAAAATTAAAAAAAGGGAAAAGCCAACGAGCATGAAGCAAGCTCCTGTGTCGTGGGAAGGTCTCCCTAGCGCAGGAACGTACAAACCATAAGGGAAAAAACAAAAAAAACAAAAACAAAACAAAAAACTGGTTAAATAAAAGGGAGAAGGCCGGCCTCCCCCCAAAAGTCTACAAGTCCACCAGTCAAGGTGCACGCACTCGTCACGAGTACAAGGGACAGGCCGTAACGACCCCGCCCATCCCAGTACCGGGACAGGTAACGTGCGCGAAGATCACCCAGCTGGGACATTCGAGAAGAATGTGCCGAATAGTCTGGGGGACGACGGGGTCGTCACAATAGGGCGCTGGCAAGCGCTCCATCAAATGGCGATGCGTTACACGAGTGAGCCCAATTCGGAGATGACAGAAAGCGACCTGAAGCCGTCGCGGCATTGGGGGATAGGTCCATGGGAACAGTTGCGGCGCAATGGCACGAAACTTTAAGTTCCCTTCGACCATCTACCATCTTCTTTGCCAAACAGCCAGAAGAGCTGCCCGTATTCCTACCATGTAGTCAGTGTGAGGAAGAACGAACCACCCGTCCGGTCGCAGAGTCCTCGCCAACTTTTTGGCGTCCTCATCGGCGCGCTCAATTCCGGCAATTCTTACATGTCCAGGAACCCGGGAGAAGATAATCTTGACATGCGCCCGGGTCGCCAAAACCGTGGCGTCACGGATATCACGAACCAGCGGATGCGGAGATTCCAATGCCAAGAGAGCACTCAAGGTGCTTTGTGAGTCGCTATAGATCACAATCCGGCCTCCGAACGGGGCACGTCGGGTAATCTCCCGTGCGAGTGGTGTATTGCCACCAGCTCGGCCTTGAAGACAGAAACAGCGCCTTGCAGAGCCTCGCTGACTTGAAACAGAGGGGATACCGCGTGGAAGCTGACCCCCTCTTGGGACTTGGAGCCATCCGTATACACGGGCACGGTTCCAGCGTGACACGGTGTGTTCCAAAAAGGTCGAACGCAATACTCCCACCGCTGTGCAAGCTTTAGGAGCAGAAGCGTGGTGACAAATAGCCAAATGTGGTACCCTCCAGAGTGGCGTCCTGGGCAGAACGAGGGGCGCCACCGGCCCGAGAGCTATACCTAGCTCTCGAAGGAGTTTCCTGGCCTTAAACCCAAAGGGCTTAGGGGATGACTGGCGTCTCTCGGTGGAATAGGCACCGTCGAAATCAGCAGCGAATGCAGTGAGAGCCGTTTGCGACTGAGGGAGGCGCCAGGCTCGCGCGTACAGGGGAAGTGCGGAAGGCACTGGTCGCAAGGCGAAGGTCGGTGTGGTGGATCGAGTCCACCTTCAGCAATAACGCTCGGCTACGGATGCATTAAACTCGAATCCGTAGTCGAGTTTCGAACGAACAAAGGATAGATAAAAAAGTAAGGCAGTAGGCCTATCAGTGCTCCAAGCGCTGAACTTCACGGAACGGAGAATATCCACGGCGCGGGTACAAGAGACCCTAAGGATGCGAATATGAGCCTCCCAGGTGAGACGTCGGTCAAATACAAGACCAAGAAAACGGTGCGATTCAACTATTTACAGGCGTATCCCATTAAGAAACAAGTCTGAGTCTGTGTGGAGCCGTGGATGGCGGCAAAAGTGCACCACCTTAGTCTTGGCCAAGAAAAACCGAAACCTGTGTGCTTCGGCATAGCGAGAGACGCAGTTCAATGCTTGTTGGAGTCGACGCTCCAGAGTTGGCATCTCGGCCGTGCCAGAAGAGATCGAAAGGTCGTCCACGTAGAGCGTAGCGAGAACATCTTACGGCAGCACCAAGGTGATGGCGTTGATGCCTAGGGCAAAGAGTGTGACACTGAGATCACTCCCCTGCCTGTCACCCTCTTCCTGGTCCATTGGGCCGGAGAGGGCTCCCCTCACCCGTTCGCGAAATCGACGATCTCGCAAAAATTCAGATATAAACATTGGGAGGTTTTCCCTCGCCCCCTTTGTGTGGAGAGTTTCTATGATACCGTATCGCTATGCGGTATCATAGGCCTTCTTTGGATCGAAAAACTCCTTGTCGTAGTGCTGTCTACGAAAGAAGGCCTCGCAAACGGAATTTTTCAGTCGAGGCAGAACATCCGAAGTGGAGGGGAACTTGCAGAAGCCGCACTGTGCAGAAGAAAGATGGACTCCGCTGTCGATGAAAAAGGCGAATCTAAAATTTACTGATTTCTCCATCTACTTGCACACGCAAGAGGTTAGAGAGATTGGCGGAAACTGGCCGAAATAGGGTGATCTCTCCCCGATTTGCGAAAGTCGAGCACAGGTGTCGAGGCATGGCGTACGGGATATCCTCCAGACCATGAGCGGTGTCCGCGCACGAAGCAAAAGCGGAACGCAACTCACTGACAGTAAACCTATAGTTGAAGGGTTCTTCTCCTCTGAAGTTAAAGTCCAGTCGGCGGCCTTCCACGACATCATGACGTGCATTGAATGCTGGCGAAGCAGCATCTCAGGTAGTGAATGCGGAGAAAGCGGTCGCGAAGGATTCCGCCACGGACGCGGGGTCCGAGATTGCGGTCCTATTCTCATGGAGAACGGGAGGGGCGTCCTGCGAGAACTTGCCCCTAATCCTTTTGACTCGTTTCCACACCTCTGCTAGATGGGTCTTCCTGTTAAGTGAAGACACGTATGCCCACCAAGAAGAGCGGCGGGTCTGCTTCGAAATATACCGGAACCTAGCCCTAGCCCGATGAAATTCAGCGACAGTGAAATCATTCGGGCGGCGCTTATAGCGCATGTGGGCATGATGCTTCTGTTAGAGGGCCGTCTCACACTCCGTCAACCATCACAGGGGTAGTCGGCGTGCAAAATGGCCAGATGTTTTTTGGAATAGTAGTCAGGGCCGTGGCGATGCAGTTGCCGGGGAAGAACTCAACGGCATCATCTACCGACTTAAACACCTCGGTGGTGCTTGGCGCCCGCGCAAAGCACCACCGAGGTGGGCTCTCAAGTGGCAGCTGCCCTGAAAATGATATTTGAATGGAAAGTGATCACTACCATGGAGGTCATCGACCACACCCTAATCAAAATCGGGCTGTGCAACCGAAGAGCACAAAGGTAGATCAAGGCAAGAAAATGAAGCGGTTCTCGGGAAGGGATGCGTAAACTTATCCACATTTACACCTATCACAAGCTCTTCGATCAGATCGTCAAGGACTTGTCCTCTGGGATTTATTGAGTAATCTTCCCAGAGAGGATGCTTGTCGTTCAGATCTCCAAGCAAGTGAAAGGGCCCAAGACGCGGCGGAATTCCTCCGCATCGAAGTCAGCTGACAGTGGAATGTACGCAGAAATGATAGGATACCTCTTGTCCAGGTGAAGCTGCACAGCCACTGCCTGAAAAGAGGTATCTAAAATGAAAAGAAGAACGGAGACATTATGCCGGGTGTAAACCGCGCATCCCCAAGCCCGGCCCCCCTCTCTCGGTGGTGGGGTCGCAAAACCCTTATACCACGGGAGAGCGGGCAGGGGGCACGCGCCTAGCATGGTCTCCTGAAGAAAAATAGCTAACGTGGACCGGGATGAGACGAGCCTCCGCAGCTACTCCCAGTTGGCCCGGAGTCCACGGCAATTCCATTGAAGGAATATGCCCTCCAGGCCTAGCTCGGACGCGACGCGGGGGCCCTATCTGAAGAGAAGACCCTCACGGGAATGGCCGTACGCTTCCTCGAGGCAGAACCCCGGGCTCTGTTGACATACAAAGGGCCGAAAGCGCTGTCGCCTTCGAGGACTTATTGGGGAAGGTTGGGCTCACCATACGAGTCTTTTCCTCCCTCTGCCTCATAACCTTAGGCGGGCGTTGCGGCTTCGGAGGCCTGGGGCCCTCTTTTCGAGGACCCACCATCTTCGAGCCACTCAGCCCACCACTAGGCGTGGGCGAAGGAGCCGAAACTCCTTTGTTGCTGTTCTGCTTTCGGGGGAAAGCTTTTGGAACCCCGGAAAATGGCCTGGCGACTAACTTCAGGGGTGTTGCCTCCTGTCAGGCTAACGACTTAGTGGATGCGCGTGGCCGTTTCGCTTTACGGCAAACGATCACGCTGGGGGAAAGGGGAAGCCCTGGTTTTAGCCGGTGCTAGGTGTGAACCCTTTGTGCCTGCAGCTTTACCAGGGGAGCGTCCGGTTTGAGTAGAGCCCGCAGAAGGGCTCCGAATGAGCGCGGAAACAACCCTGCTCTTTGGCCTGGATGGGCCAGGAGCAGAGGGTGTCTTTCAAACCATTGAGGCATAAGACGTCCCAGGTAGAGCCGAACGCGTCAGGACCAAGTTTTTAGCCTGGCAGAATGAGAATCGATCCTGGGCCTGAACGGCCAGGATTTCTTTCTCAATGAGATATGCACCACATTGCTTCGAAGAAGCGGGGTGCGGCTCTCTGCAATTGACCACACACGATTTGAACTTATCGTGTGTGGCTTGGAGCAATTTACACATACTTCGGGTGACCCCGACTTTGCACGTCTACATGAGCGATTTGTATGGCCGAAGCGGTGAGAGTAATAGCACCACCGCGGCAGTGGCATTAATGCCTTCACGCGGTAGCGGTACCAACCAGCACGCACCGACTCAGGGAGCTTGTCACAGTCGAACGTGACGAAGAGTGTAGGGGTGGGTCTCGAAGCCCCTCCCTGTTTTCTCATCACAAGCTCGAACTTGATCACCCCATGGTCGGACAGCTCTAGAGTGATATCTTCTATGGAGTAGTCCACGAGTTCCCTCACATAAACTACTCCTTTCGCAAAGTTCATGGTAGAGTGCGGCGTGACACTCATCGGGGTGCCATCAAGTCTCCGAAGAGCACTTATCTTAGCCGCCTCGGAGGGATTCGCCGCATTCGCCAGAAGGCACCCGTCCGAGAAAAGGGTCACCTTCGGCTCTCTACCAATTATACTAGCTTAAGCTCTCCTATGATGGGTCGTGTTGCCGTCTGCCAACATGCTCCCATCAGTGGAGCGGATAACGAGGAAGCGTTTGAAGCCAGCGGGCTCGAAAATGCCGGGCAACCTCTGAATGAGGGGCTCCGATGTCATCGAGGCTCCGCCCTGCGCCCTTTTGATCTCTGTCAGGGGCTCCGCACCCAGGGAGGCAGAGGGGCCGGATGTGCCGATTTTGGCTTGGTCGCTTACAAAAGTGGCAGCAGACCCATCCGTCCCCGCAGGCCCCGCGGATGGAGAGGAGCCCCGAGTCTTTTTAGTCTTTTTTCTATTTTTTTTCTTTGTAGGAGAGGAAGGCCGGCAATGAATCCGCTTCTCCTCTCTACCGGCAGGAGGCCCAAGGCCAGATGCACCGGCCTCAGCCAGGTCCTTCTTCGAGATGGAGAAGGTCCTGGTAGTCGCAGGGGCACCGGTTGAAGGAGATCTCTTCCCTTCTTGTACTGCCTTGGAAACCCGGGCCGTTTGAGGAGGACCTTGCATAGGGGCGGATTCGGGTTCGGTGCTTGGTGCCGAACCCGGATTCCCTCACATGGAAGACCCTACCGTCTGAAGCTGGGTTGCCTCAAGGACAATGTCTCTCAGGGGGGGTCTCCAGTTGGCCCTCCCCCCAGGACATCACAGGTCCCGTTGACAGAGCTGTGTCTAGTCACGTCTGGGGAGGCACAGGACTTGACCCCGACAAGGTTTAATATTCTTGCCAGCAGGTCTTTTGAGGGAAGCCACCGAAGGGGCCTGGCTTCCCTCTCCCCCCTAAGGGGGTTTGTCCTACCGAGCCGCTTTAATGGGGGATGTCGCCTATGGGCTGCCTGCTGGCTTTCTTGGCAGTCCCTTTGGAAAGAAAAGGGGGGACTGCAGTTGGAAAGAGGGAGGTGGCCGAAAGCACCTCCAGATAAGGGGGTGAGGGTGAGTCCCCTACACCCATAGGTGAAGGAGAGGAGTAAGCCTGCTTTCTGGTTAGAGAAATTTGGAGTGTTGTCTGCGCAAGCACAAGAGGAAGACCTCCTTTTTTACTGTGGAGCTGCCCGAGGGTGGCTCTGTTGATCGAGGGGGAGGGGGGAATTAAGCGAATTGTTTTTTATTACGGGATGCAATAGCTGATCACGCCTCGCAGTGGCCCGCTCTGCAAGGGGTGCGTACAGGCCTGCCAGAGCCAAGTGCCACCATTTAAGGCCAGCCCTCCCGCCTGGTGACCTGGCAGCCCTTGAGCATCGCGGCTCCACCTTGGGCACGGCGTAAAAACAAAGATAGATGGTGAAGAGAGAAGGAAAAGGGATGTGAGGAAGGTATGGGTGGGGATGAAGCAGGTTGTTAAAAAACCACCATCCCAAACCGGAGGTCAGGGGTGAGGGAACATTGTCCCCTCCCCCCAGCCCCGATCCGAGACGGTTGGCTGAGAAGAAAGTCAGCATCTACCTTGTGAAATTAGAGGTTGACCAGAGAAAGTTGTTGCGGAGGTTGTATGAAAAGCGAGGAAACAGCTGGGGAACACAAGTGTCTAAAGGGTGGAGAAGAGGCTAAGCTAGGGTCGTACGGGGTGCTGAGTCCTGTCAGCACGGCGGCTAGGATGGCAAATCGCCGCGCCCCTTACGGGACTAAAGTCATTGAAACGACCTAATCCATCGCAAGATCCGAACCACGGCTCAACACAGCAGCCCTCCTAGCAAAACTGACCCGAATCAGGAGACTAACCGGCGACGCACCACACTCGATGAGGCTTACAAGGGTTTGAAAAAGTTCTGTTACACTCGGGGTTTTTTTACCTATCGAGAGGTTTGCGTGTGAAAGAAAAAGTTCCATCAAACTTAAAGTTCTACTTTTCTAGCATGTGATATTAAAACGTCTTTTCCATTGTGTGTGGATGTGTCGGGATGGAAGCAAAAAGAATAGAGATGTCTGCTCTCCTGCGCGCGAGCCACATCAAGTCTGACATCGCCAAGCGGCTCAACATCCACAGGATGACCGTTTACAAATTCGCGAAGAGGTTCAAACACGGAAAAGACCTCAAAACTAGACCTCATTAAGGCCGACCACAAGTTGTCAATCGTTTGGCTGTGAGAAAGGCCTTCGAAATTGATCCGAAGCTCAAAATGACTGCGCTCGTGAAGAAGAACATCTCGGTGGTCACGGTGTCCAGGGCCGTCAAGGAAGAGGGCGGCAAGAGCTTGAGGTGCGTAGAAAGGCCTCTGATTACCGAGTATGTGAGAACTTGGTCGGGAACGCTGTCGTCTCCTTTTCACTGACGAAGATTCATGGCAATCAATTCTCATTTTTTTTGTGATGAATATAACTTCGCGGTCGATTCTGTTATCAAGAAGCAAAAGGACCGTGGGGGTTGAACTTGTCCCGATGTCCGCTATGTGTCCACACTCAAGCACTTGACCTCTTTGATGATGCTCTACGTCATAGCTTCGAATGGGGAGAAGATGCCACCGGAGTGGTTCGCGGCGGGTTACAGATTTGACTTCATCGGCAACATGTGTGCGGTCTTCTGGTCAAGCCTGGAGCGCGTGCTCGGCGCCGAGGGCGGCCAGAATTATTAATATTACACATTAAACACATTTATATGTTTAAACAATAAAAATGTATCTAACTTCATCAAAACTATCATTGTAAACTTTGCTGAGAGCGTCGTAACGAGTGTAACAGGACCTTTGCAATACCCATGCTTTCTACCAGGACACGACCAAGCACGAGGGCGAGTCTAAACTTTACACGCACATCTTCATACCTCTAAATTTTCGGATGGCCCCAACGTGGAGTATGGTATCAACAATACATGCTGGTGTAGGTCAGGGGTTAAGTAAAGCGTTGTCATTTCTTGCATCTTAAAAGCATTCCTCTCGAGGGACAGAAACAAGAAAGTAAACTTGAAAATTCTCGGCGCAGTGTTGGTGGTGCAAGAACAAATGAATACTTCTTCGTATAATTTTACTAGTGTCATAGGAGTAATATCTCGATGTCGGAGAGTATCACGCTTTCTAAAGTCACAAAAACTCAATTCTGCAACTTCAGAATTCTTCCATGACGCCATCTTGAAATACCATTACACGGCCTAACTTACGCTCGGGCATTTGTTTATAATGTTGCTATTAATTTTTATTTTCCGTAGTAGGACATTTAATTATGCCTGCTGCGTAACATAATCTGTGGCGATTTTGTAGCGTTAATATGTAGAATTATCAAAACTAAACCTGTTTATATAACTTGCCACCGCTAACCTTATACTTCGTTGCTCAGAACGTAAACATTATTTATTTGTGTTAATCCGTAAAATTACAAAAACCAAACATGCTAAGATGACCTACTATGCCTAACCTTATAAATCGTTGCTCAGGACATAAAAAATATAAGCTAGGGGTAGTACGGTATTCAAGCATGTTTAGTATAGTTTTATGTTCAAAAAGGAAGTTAATAAATTTCGATTTATCCCCACACAAAACGAGCGAGCGTAAATTAGGCCGTCGCATGTCACTTCAAGATGGGTCATGGAAGAATTCTTGATTTGCAGAATTGGGTTAAAATATTGTCTTTTTGTAGCTTTATAAAATATGATAGACCCTCTCTACCGTCGAAATATTACTCCTAGGGCACTATTGTAACAATAGGAAGATTTATTATAGACAATGTAAGGTCACTACCAAATATTTGGTAAATATGCAATATAGAGCCCCTGATTTTAAGGAAATTTCATGGTTGTTTCTAGCTCCACCCCAAAGGGGACGAGCACTGCATAAAAACAATAAAAATTACAGCGCCTAACAACGCGTGCCAACTGTATTTGAATTCGAACTCTAAGGTGATTATTTCTAAATGGAGCGAATTCCTTAAAACCTGTGGCTGTGTATTCCATATTTACCTTCTAAATATTAACCCAAGTTTTTTTAGATCATATAAAAATTGGGCCTTTTTCGGAAAAGGCCCGGCAGCGAATTAGGCGTTCGAGGCTATCTCGAAGTTAAGTAAGGTTAGGTAGGCTAAGGATAGGTTAGGTCAGGACAGACTTTGCCAAAATGGACATATGAAACTTTCATTAACATCTTCGCGTTATCGTTGGCGCTCTAATAAGCGTGAATTCAATTTTAGTGTTCGCTTGCGAAAAGAGAAAAGACATTTGGTTTGAAGAATCAAAATTATCTTTTTCGAATCATTTATTTCATTCACGCATGGTGCAAAGGGCTGAAAATACTTTTCTGTGTGTTAAAGAGCTTAAAATGTCAACAGAATCCATACTAGTTGAAAAAAAAAATTCTGCGAGAAGTTTGCGCTAGTTCCTTGCTCCTGACCAAACCTAATCGAACCTAACCTACCGGCTGTAGTCATACTACGAGCATGGAATGCCATAGCCTAACTTTAACCTTGAGATGGCCATAAACGCCTGGGCATGTTCCGAAAAGGGCCGGCAAAATTAACTACCTTTAACATTCTCACCTGAAAACGATGGAATACCATTGTGAATACTGAAGGGTGACCACCATTTGGCCAGTTTAGCGAACCTGTAATTTTGTCGAAGAAAAACACAAAATTTTCTTTAACAGAGAACTTAGTGTCGCTCTCTGAACATTTACATGTTAGTTTCACGAAATCGTTTCGCTTAAAAAAGGTATACATAAATTCCGATATCTGACCCAAGAAATACCCTCCATTGAGCGCCCCGCACACTCTCACCTCATTTTGACAAATGAAGGTATACCAGTGCTCTTACAAGTAGTTTGCTCTCTTTTGCGCTAAAGATAAATAAATGAATATCGGTTCGCGAAATGGAAATTTGCTACAATCTATGTAGCTCTTCTACTAACAGAATGGGTTAATTTTGGGATTATGCCCACCCTCGAATTTTTGGATAATATATATATATATATATATATATATATATATATATATATATATATATATATATATATATATATATATATTTAATTTTTTTTTAATGTAGACAATGTTTTTTCTTGGGCAAATTAGAAAAAACTGCTTTAGGTTTTAATTTTTTGTTAGGGTATTGCAATCGCATCATATTGTATTATATATAATTTTTAAGTTAATTTCGAAATGGGGGGATTCACTCCCATATTCCCCACTTAATTGTTGGTGGTTGCACCCTCCCTCTCCCGCATTTTTTAAATAAACTCGTAATATTCATAATTCGAAAGCCTAACATTAGATTCGAATTCAAAAGAAGATTGCTAAAGGTCGTTAGGCATCTAAATCTTCTACCGCGTTACTTCCCTTCAGCCATATAAGCCTCCTAAGATGGCGACCAATCTATTTTTCGTCATGACATCATAATTTAAAAATTTGCCCACATTAGGTAGTGAAAGTGCTATAAGGCACTTGCGTAGTCTTAAAAATAGAGATATTTATATCAAAGCAGCCACAAAATTCGATGGCTGGCATAATCCCTAAATTAACCATGCAGCAAAATAGTATCATAATAAAAATATACAAATCATGACATTTTACTTTATAAAAAGTTACTTGGGCAGCAAACCATCGTCAAATTTGAATAAAACGCATACGAAAATACTTAAATGTTTTAAATCCTATTAGCTATGAGCTATGTTCATTCCAGGGGAAATGTGTTAGAGCTCTTTTGTAACAGTAGGAAATTCGTGGGTTTGTCTCGGAATCACTAGACAGAACCTTCGAATAATAATAGTTTGACTTCAAACCACTTACATTAGGTAACTCGAAAGAGATAAACTCCCTCTAATCTAACAGTGCCAACCGAAAAGTTTCCACTTGGATCCTTTGGTAGTGCAGTGACCGGGTCCCTTACTAAGTCCCCTTATCATCTAGAGTTAGGAGAAACTTTAGTCAATTGAATTTCGACGGGGTTTTTATGCATTTAGAGTTAGCCTTATCTTAGGTGGACTGCCTGTCATGACTACGAGCTCCATCTACCCGTGCGCACCGTGACAGCCCCCAGTCACAGAGGTAACCTCCCTAGTAAATCGTGTCAGCTTAAAAAGAATTCGGACGGAGATTCGAACTGTCGACCCAACGGTTGGCAGGCAAGCGCGTTAACCACTATACCTATTGCTAGCGGTTAAGGTTGTTTAGAAAGTCAAAATAGATAAACCATATATGAAATGAAAGATTTAGTCAATAATAAAAAAAACAGGTAAAATGAGTTTAATTTGAACTAAATTTAGGATTTGATGTCCATCATTTTATCTCACCTGACCGAAACTTCAGCGTTTCTCCGCAGTTATCTCAAAATTTATTTTCTTCAATTTAAGGTTTTTACAATCACTTGAACCATGTGTACTGCAAAGGTATCCCCTAGAATAATATTATTTCCCCACCTCCTAAGATATTACTTCGGGAGAGAAAGCGAGCCGTTACTCCCTCTCCCCCCGGACTTCACCCTTTTTGGACTTGCCGCCAGGTCTCCGCAAAATTCACACCGAGACATGACGCTAAAATTGAGGCTACCTTCCCGCCGTCACAATCCCCCCCCCCAACCCCCTCGGGTCGGGAGGTTACTTTGTAGGTTCATCGTGAACAGCTTTTATAGCTCCAGTCGCTGGTCGTCCGTCTGGTCCGCTAATCCCTGCCGTTGGCACTTCCCCGTAATGCGACGTTTGGTTTGTCACGCCCGATAACGAGGGTTCGAGAAGGCCTATCTCTCTCCCTGTTTTGGAGAACTCCGGGTATATATGCACCCTCTCCAGGATTACAGACAGATTTTGTAGACGAGACTTCTCCGAAAGAAGTGTAATTCAACTAGCTCTCTCACGAGAAGTGTGAGTGACGGTCGCAAGCCACGGAAGAGCTGAACATCACACCCGTATCTTCGGGTCAGGGAGAAGAGTCTTGTGAGGCAACGTCAGCCTTTCTCAACCGCCTTAAGATCAAGGATTGGAGAAGCTGTCCTCTGAAGTTCTTCTGGTGACCTCTTGAGGACAAGAGGCCCGTTAGCTCGCTCAAGCCGAGTGTGGAGAAGTCACCTCCCCCTCCACCTTCGAAGTTCGTCCGGTGACCTCTTGAGGACAAGAGACCCGCATCTCGCAAAACAAAGGTTCGAGAAAGTATTCCCACCATGCCTCCCCCCCCCAAGTTTTCCCCACATTACTCTCGAGTTTCAAAGGAACTAAATCACTCACTACCCTAACTATTCTATTATAACCATTCAATAACCCAGGTTATCTAATTAGTATTCGGAACCTAATTCCGTCTTATTAATATACCCATATATCCATATTTATTGTTGTGCCTTTTATTTAGTGTGTATTAAATTCTATTTTTGTCGTTGTGTTTGGTATATTCCTTGGTCACACAGCTGCCGCTATCTATTCAAATCACACTCTTAGAACAATAACAGTTGTCGCCTTGCTTAGCCTACCTTAGAGCCTGTGGGCACATATTCTCGTACAATTGGCCATACTTTGACATGTACCATTATCGATTATTATAGGTTTAATCGAGTATTACTAAAATAGTAGTTAGTAATTGAATAACTTAGAAGGTATAGAATTCTAGAAATAAATAAGAGTTTGACGAAGAACACTGGTAAAGTTAAGGAATTGAGATTTTCATAGCAAGTAAATTATTCTTGCCTTCAGAAGCTAGAATTTCTCTTAGAAATAATATCCATGTTTCTTGCGACAGCTTTAAACGTCTCTCTTATCCAAACTCTCTCAAACAAGATTCGTCTTTTTTTATAATTATCACTTACTCATCCTTCACTATAATGATGTTTTTGAGCAATCTATTTTTGATTATGAACTGTTGCACCCGCCCTCCATTGCTTCGCTATACGATTTTTATTTATTTATTTACTATATTTTTAGGCGCAGAAGCCTCAAGAACTTACTCAAATTCTGTCTGCTCCACGTTGCTCTTCGTCTACCATGGTTGATATTAAAAAAATGATCGGAAATAGAAAAGAGATATTAAAACATGTATAATACATTCGTAATAATATCCTAGTTAATGATTCCGCCCCCTCCCCATAGCAAAGTGTTATTCACAACCCTGTACTCCCTAATTAGCTTAATATGAAAAGTCCCGTTAATTTTATTTTCCTTTAAGGGATAAACTCCGTTAAAAGCATGTCGCTGGTAGAATATCGGTCCATACAGTTTTTCCCCGAAAGATTCTAAGGGAGCCATACATCATAGCGGGAAATGTACCCAATTTTCACTAAGTGTTTATGAACGTCAAACATCTCTGCAAGTCCCCTAACTAATTCACCTACAGCACCTTCCCCCAAAACATTACAAATAGATTTACACCTTTCTGCAGCGTTTTCACCATTTTTAAAGAAGAAACACATTATGTCTCCAAAATGCAACATTTGGTTAGACATTGTTCGACGTCGATAAAGGCTGACAAAAAGAAGAGCTATACTGATTTTTCATGTGAGACATAGCCAGTAGGTTACATCGCTGCAGATGATGACAACATATTAGTTTTACCAACATTACAGTTGTAATATCCAAACTGATGAAATCGTTTAAAACTTTCGGAATAACCTCTATTTGAAAATGGGTTCAAGAAAGTGATAATGTTAAGTGGAAAGAGGATAAGACTTGGGCACCAGAGCAACGAAAACATAAGATTACTAAGAGGGCCACTAAAAGAGTAAAATCGGATTACCCGAAACATCATGTCCACTCCTGATCCTTTTATTTTTTAACGGTTGGCTCTTTATGATTATGTTAATTTTTTAGACGGTATACAATTTATGATCTTTTCACTTGATTAATGGATTGGCTATTTATGATCCTTTTAATTGGTTGAGATGGGATCTTTATGATCCCTTAAATTGGTTAACGGTTGGCTCTATATGATACTTTTTAATTTGCTAACGATTGACTCTTTATGATCCTTTTAAATAGTTGGTTAAAGGTAGGCTCTTTATGGTCTTTTTAATTCGTTAACGGTTGATTTTTAACGATCCTTTACATTTTCTAGACCTTATGCACTTTATGATCCTTTTAATTCGTTAACGATTGATTCTTTATGTTCTTTTTTTAATTTTCCTGACGCTATGCACTTTATGATCTTTTCAATTGGTTAACGGTTTGCTCTTTATAACCTTTTTAATTGGTTTGCGGTTGGTTCTTTATGATCCTTTTTATGTGGTTAATAGTAGACATTTTATGTTCCTTCAATTTTTTAAAACAGTATGCTCTTTTAAGTGTAAGTAACCAACATCTTGCAGTGTGCTGATCGCTAGAATACGATGTATTAGATGCCATTTAATGGTACCGATTAATTTCCCAAGGACACGAACTAATCTTCGTCTATTGAAAGGTAGGGTAGGTAGGGAACGCCATCCGCCCCTTGGGTAGGAAGGAGCCCAAGACTGGATAATAAAACTAACATAAGGAACAGCATGGCGATCATCGATGAGCACTTGAAGCATCATGAGGAGCCGTTAATCTTTTTTTTTGTAGAGGGGAGGTGTTGCGAAGTATTTTGCACTTTTGACATCCACCAGCGATCAGGTAGGTGTCTTCGTCAGGCCCGGAGTTAAGGAGGGAATTAGTGCATATTAGAACTATAATCACTAATCGCGGGTGCGTTGTTCGGATTCTATGATACTGAATCTGTTTTTAAAGATTAGCAATAATCACTTATGATTAAATACTTTCATTATAATTTATTTATTAGTGCAAAGTTAAGTTATGCGGGATTGGTTATGTTAGAAGCAGGTTAGAAGTTGGTTAGGCGGGTTAAGTTAGGTCTATCTCAGCAATCCATCATTTGCGACGGAAATTAAGGTCAAATTCATATATGGCATTTTATGGCGCTCATCTAGCGATTGCCCCCAAAGGCAAAGCCGCCGCAATTTAATTCAGCATTTAAGCTATATTAAAGAAAAAAACAAAAACATAACCGACAAAAAGACAAACAAAGAGAAAACAAACTCCGCAATTCAACAAAAAGACAGGAGAACAAAAACAATTGGTATGCTCCGTTGTCGATTGGAGGACCTCCCTCTGGCGCCCCGCCATTTGTCCAACACCCAGAAAGTTAAATAAAATGGAGGAGGCCCTCCTCCTAAAGAAACTCCAATAAGTCGCAGTCAGAAGAAAAGGAAGCCGTCTCGAATATAAGGGACAAGCTGTAGTAACGACCCTGATCCTCCCAGTATAGGTACAGGTAACGTACACGAATCTCACCAATAATGGAGGAGTGAACAAGAATGTACCGAACGGTCTGGAGGACAACGCAATCATCGCAATAAGGCGCAGGGGAGCGTTCCATCAAATGGCGACGCATCTCTCGAGTATACACAATTCGAAGTCTCTCGAGCCGTTTAACCTATTCTCCCCAAGGCGTAAATCACCCTGGGGAAAAGCTCACCTCCTTCACCAGCCTAGTCCAATGAGATAGCTTCTTCGACCATCGCCCAACGTTATTCTTTTTTGACCTTTCTTTCTTGCTCAAATGCTTGTTAGTACTCGTGAAACAATTTTTTATGTGCCCTTACTTGGCCACGTTCAGCTTGTTAGTACTTCCGTAACCACTTACTTTAATATATAAAACTATTTCTTGTGGCATTTCTTTACTTTGTTTCTAAGGATGATACAAGTTGTACCGAAACGCGTCAGTCAAATAACAAGGTCTGCTGATCAAAAGTCGCGTGCTCTCACTTATTCTGATTTATGACCTTCGACCTTCAAAACTTTCAATAATGCCCGGACTAACCTTGTGAGGACCTTGTAAATTATATAATTCGAAAGAGAATGTAAAACAACATAAGGGTTTCAACTTTCTTTATAATCGGCTGAATAGTTATGAGGTTATTGCCAAATAATTCCCATTTAACCTTGGGAGGACTTTGACACTTATATCATTCGTAAGAGAATGTAAAACAACATAAGAGTTTTAAAATTTATTAGAATCAGCCTAAAAGTTACAAGGTTATTACTAAAACATCGTGAGGTGTAGAGTCGCCCGCGACTAAAAATAGTGCGCGAAAGAGTCTCAATTTTCGGCTACCTTTCTCAATATAAAAATCATTAGTTTCCAATGAACTTCGGTGAGCTTATTTATGAGATTAATCAAGAAGAAAAGGAGAATATTCAACAAACCGAGAGGCTCGAAAAGAAAGTTATTATTACGATTTATAGAGAGACAAAGAGGACGCTCAAGTACATGTGATATATTCGGGAGGGGAGGGGGGGCAAAACGTTCTCGGCATATCCCCCATCTTCTGGTTTTAAACTGAAAACAGAGACATTCATTAGAATAGCAATTCTTATGATAAAGAAATGAAAATTCTGAAGTAAAGACTACAAATGTGAATTTAATAAGATGTAATACAATGAAATGTTAAAAGATTCTAATCGGGTAATATTTTAAAATAGGTTCGAGCTAAAACATTAACGACGGAAATCGTAGGCAATGGCAAAATATCAACAACCAAAAATCTTTAAATGAGCAACATCAAAAGAACTGGGTTAAACTGCTAATGAAGAAGAATAACAGAATTAAAAGTTAAAATTGGCAACTTTAAAAATTTAATGTTTTTAAAAGAGCAGTATTATAAAAGCAATCAAGTCAAAACACTGAATGAGAATTAGCTAATAGAATGAATAAATAATCACTAGTTTAAATAGCGTAACTGACTAAAAAGAAGAACTAACCCCAAATATTGAGTGAAGTAAACTACCTACCGCAATAGAGTAGAATGTGGTTTACTAGTTACAGTCGGTTGAATTCAAAAAGTGTACTTACACCCTGAACCATGCTAATAACTTTATAGAGAAAGTAAGGATTTCTCGGTTTTCTTTGAATCAATTTTGATGACTTTTCCCAGCTGGTCTGCACAATATGAGAACACTAATGTTATGTTTTCATTATGCTGTGCGACGTCCTTCAATTTTTATTCCAGATTCGTCGTTTTGGGGTGAACCACGCTAATAGCTTTTGAATGAAAGTAGCCCATTTAGACATATTTTGGAGAAAAGAAAAGATAATTATACGCATTAAGCTTACCTTGCGTATCTATTTAGCAGAAAACCATTATTATAATACATGATTGATGGATATAATGAATTATTTGTCCACACGAGCGCCATATCGACGGACAACTTCAAAAACCCTATCATGCAAGGAATCAGCCAAGTTTAAATAGTAGCCGTTTGGACTTCTTCTGCTGCAGCTTTAATGGTCACCCATAAGGCTTATTTAGACGAAAATTGACTTCCATCGGCAAAAACATCCTGTTTAATGTTGGACCTCAAATTTTCGATTGGGTTGAGATCCAGAGAGGCTGGAAGCCACACTATCAACTTGTCACCTTGTATGCAGTAAGAGCCTAGGAAAGCATAGGTGACCCTGGCAGATTGGGATGGAGCGTTTTCATGCATGGAAACTAGTCCTAAGAAGTGACAACGGTTTGTCATCTAGCCAGAAATACAAGACCTCCTTCAAGAGATTGAAGTAGGCCATTGTCCCTACAATTTGCCCAATAGTCAGATCCGTCAAGGATCCTACTGGTCTCAAAAATGAAGAGAATGCAACTCATGTCAAATATCATGTACTTCCTGGTCGATTGGTTCCTCAAAGACTTACGACGGGGCGTTAAAGGAGGCAGTTTCAGTGGAGCTCGCACGAAAACCATGGTGCCTAGGATACAGTTCCTGGTGGTCTTCGGTACGTGGGGACAACCAGCGGCGGTGAAAATGATTTTGCTTGTTATTCCGGGTTTCCCACGTACCTAGCTGCCAATATTCCTCAAATACTTAGCAAACACAGTCTTGGAGGTCCCACAATCGGATTGCTTCTTCCTTAGTGAGGGGTCCTTCAGAAATCGTCCAACCGTGTCAACATGGCTAACTAACTTCTCCGCTAAAACATGAACAGAGGTGCCTTCAGCACTTTCCTTGATGATGAACGACTTTTATTCATCGCTGATTTCGTCTCTAGGAGAAGAGATTCCTAAAGTTCTTAGAGTGTACTCTTCATTATTACAGCCTATTACTTTCAAATTATGAAGAGAGATTTCGGTTTTACATTGGGTAATATGACTTCTAATTGCAGAAGTTTTCCTTCTAGATAAAGGCCTTCCTGTACAGTGACTGAACTTAATATGGGAATGAAACCTCTATTTCAATGAGCGAACCGTAGTTCCAATGTAGATTCCCTGCAGACAGCACGGACAGGCAAGATTATAAAAAAATGCAGCTGCTTATTTCAAGAGCAAGTTTCTATTTTAATTAAAAGAAATTAGTTATCGAAAGGGATTAATAAAGTTAATTTTGAATTCAGTGTGGTAAACTACTTTTTTAGCAATCTGCTGTAGCAACTGTAAAATAATCGAATATAGGAATATTTTATATTTTTTAGGAATATTAAATGACAGGAGGGATGGGGAATAATTTTTCTTTAGAAAATTATTAATTAAATTGTCAACTAGTTAATATATCGGTAGAGTATAGGTGGAAACCTCTTCATAACAATGGCTGAAAAAGTTGATACTGAGAGAACTAAAAGTATGTTTTCTGTATACGGGAGCAATTAAGTTACCTATTGTTTTTTCTATGATAAAATCTCAAAAAGGAAGCTTGTTGGCACTTTGCAACTCTGAAAGTAAATTTAATGTTGGGTGAAAGGAGTTTATGAAATAAAAAAAATAGGGACGTATCTACTCTAAAATATTGGTTTACAATGTAAATGGCGTTGAGTCATGAAATTATTCTCAAGACGAATCGAAAAATGTTGGAGGCTATTTGGGTTATAGGGATCCCATTCCAACTCCGTCTATCTGTTGGTAAGTTTTACCATTGGAAAGGAAATAATTTTCATTAAAATCAAAATTTAAAATAATCTTAAAATTTGCGGACTGAAATTGTGAAACAAATCCGTTTTGTTAAAAATTAAGTTAAGAATAATCTCGATTGTTTCTTCGAAAGTGGAAAAGAATGAGAATGCATCAAAGCTAAATATGACTTTTGGAGTGGAGAACTTATGCGACATCAAATTATCAACAAAAGGATAACTACTGCGAACAGAAAGAGTAAATTTGAAATATATTTAGAAAGTTTGAACGGGCAAGGAAATAAAGATCCAAAATTGTTTGAAGGGGAACCTCAGCTTTGTGTAGCTTTGGTAGACCATATAAAAATACTAGGCCTAAACCAGTAGCATAAAGTTTTCAAATTGACTAGGACCCTGTTTACTTTGTCCTCTTTCTTTAATGCAATTTTAGGGTCTGTTTTGTGAAGCAGTTTAATTTGGATGTGTCATTAAGGATTGTGTCCATTTTATTCAGATAGTTCTATTTAAGAGAACAACCCCATTTCTTTTATCATGTTTGGTGATGACAATATCTGGATTATGTAATAGGGTTGTCAACGTTTCACTATAATTTTTTTTTACCATAGGAAAAAAGCTTTTTTCATTTCCTAAGCTTGTTTGTAGTAGAATTTATGAGACAATTCTGAAGGCTGATTTAAATCTATTCGGGTCTGCAAATATGTGTAGTTCACAAATGTCATGTAAGAACTTTTCAAAGTATAAGTGGTATGAAAAATAGTTAAGTTTTATGATGGGAAGTTTGAATTGGCAACATAAAGATAGTAGAAATTTGTATCGTGGACACAAATGACAGCTAGATAGGTTTTTACAACTTGACCAGTGAAGAAAAGTTTAGGTTGTTAAACTGGTATGTATGTGAGAGTATGTAAGTGAGGGGATAAAAAGGGTGTGTTGATAGACAGCGGAAAGTAGACCAGTGGTGAAAAGAGAAAGAAGTGTGGTAGGGTGCAAAGTGATGCTAGAGCCTGGTGATCAGGCTTATCGCTTTCAAATTTTTATGTTTTGTAGTTCCGTTGTTGCTTATCATTTTGAATATATATATATATATATATATATATATATATATATATATATATATATATAAATGTATATATAATATATATAATTTGGCGTTCAAGCCATTTGTCTTCATATTTGCTAATGTATTTGGTTATGCTGTGCGCGTTTGCTGTTGTTTTGGTAAGTCGTTAATTATAACTTACTATGTTTGTTTTAGTATCTTTGTTTCTTCGTAAATTTGTAGTGTGTGTATTTTGTGTATTATGTTTCTTCTTTTTAGTCTTGTTCGGTGATTTTCATCTTCTTGTATGGGTTTTCTTCTTCGGTAGTTTTGTCTTAGTTGATGGTTTTTGTCGATATCAGGGAATTTTTGTCAAAATCGGTTGGTTTCATGGTTGGTATTTTAGTCTTGATTTGGGGTAAAATCAACTCATCTTGCGTAGAACGGCACTTCTGCTCCGCAAGCTAAAATCCCAGCGGAGCTTGGAAATCTGGCGCGACATACTGCTCTTTTATTTTGGTCAATCATTTGTACGATTTCCTCGTCCAAACTCGATTGACCTTTTCCAGCATATTCCTTGTCCGTTCTTCGATGACAACGTTAATGGGGGTTAACCCCGCCTCCCGGTGCAGTTCTTCCTGAGTTCTTCTTTCCATTCTGCGTGTACCTATAATTAGGTACGCGCATTTGTTCTGCACCACTTGTGGTACCCTCTTCTGTGTCTTTGAGACACAAGAGAGGGCGGAGGCGGGGTATAGCGACGTCGATCTTACTAGTGCAGTATAGATCTTCTTTTTGTTGCTTTGACGAAGATTTCTGAACCTATACAGAGTCTTGACTGCAGCAGTGGCCTTGGTGATACGTTGCTTTGTGTACCTGGTTGAGGTGATCTTCATGCCGGTACATTGCATTCATTGGTGTAGGGATATCGTCTATCCCCCACCCTGACGTCATCAAGTAGTCACCTGCCTATGGGGACTACTTTGAACTTATCCTGGTTGTTTCGAATTTTCCACCGGGCCTCGTAGGTGTTGAGGTTTTCGATTTCTGCTGCTGTCATTCGAGCTTGCAGAGGCGTATTCCTCCATGGACAAGTGATTATCTGGGTGAAATCATCGGCGAATTGTAAGTTGAGACAAGTGGGGCTTACAGGGACTGGGACATCCGCGGTGTAAATCAAGTAGAGAGTGGGAGACAGGCACCGCCCCCCTGAGGGAGGCACGCATTGAGCGGAAACTTTGGCCCGTCCGTGTACCCTAAACTGATGTACGCCACTCTCTCCATGACATAGTCACAGAGAGTTCTCTCTAAGTTTTCACTTAGTCCCAGTCGTAAGATCTTGTACTGCATTCCCCGTTGCCACACCTTATCGAACGCCTTTGATACATCCCGAAAAAACAATGTCCACGTAACTCTTTTCCCGTTTTACATGGGCTAGCTTTTCCGTGATGACGTTAATCGCTATCTCCGTACTTCGCTTACTCCTAAACCCGAATTAGTGTGGGTTGTAGAGCGAATTTTCCTCCAGGTGAGACACCAGTCTTTTGTTGAGGATCTTCTCGAAGAGCTTCCCACCAAATTCCAGAAGTGAAATTCGCCGGTAGCTCTCCTTCAACTTCTGGTTCTTTCCGTGCTTAGGCAAGAAAATCATTTTCGCCGTTTTATAAGCGTCTGGAAAGTACCCCGTATTGAGACAGGCGTTAAATATTCTTCTCATTACTTCGATGACACAGGCTGGTGCCTTTTCAAAGTTAAGCTTTGTAAGCCCGGATTGTCCTGGGGCTTTTTGTTGGAATGAGCGAAGCGCGCCGAGTAGTTCTTCTGTAATCTCGGCGTCTCCGTCGCGCTGTCTATCCACCTGGTGATAAAGGTGCGTCTTGTCTATTTCTTTGTTAAGCTCGTCGATGATGTTACTTTCGAACTCTAGGTCATAGTCTTCGTTTTCTTCTTCAGTTATACTGAAGATCTTTTCCCAATAACTTCGGAATATCTCTTCAACTTTTTTTTCTTCTTCTTCGATGTCTCCGTTTTCTTTCCGTAGTTCGATCTTATGCTTCTTTCCAGTTGATCCTTTAAGAATTTCGATCTTCTTCCAAAATTCTTTGGGAGTTGCTTCGTGATCGAGGCTCTCGATCGCGTCCTCCCATCTTCTGTTCTGTTGTTCGAGGATCAACTGGTTCAATTCTTCTTTGATTTCTTTACTTCTTTGCATCGAGTGAACTGATGCATTTACGATGTTGTATTCATACATTATCTTCAGTTCACGGTATAGTTCCTTCATATATTCGGTCCACTCGTAGGTCGAGATGGTCCTATATGCGGAACGAGGGATACAAGCCCTATCTGCGTCGATGATTTGGTTATTGAGGTCATCGAGTGCCTCGTCAATCTACTCAAGAATTGCCTCGTCCAGGTTGGGCGGATCGTAGGCCTCGAGAAGGTGTGCGTACCGTGCCCAGTCTGTTCGTCTGTAGTTCTTCCTGACTACTGCGAAGGACTTGTATAGGGTTCCTATTGATAGTGAGTAGGATCCCTATATGATCACTAAATGGCACCTGGACTGGTTTCATGTAGTAATTGAACGGTAGCTGACGATTCACCAGACAGATGTCTGGCTTTGTGGCACATCGTTCTCTTACATAGGTGGGAAAGTCGGGGCCTATCCGCTGGGCAATATTTCTGTCCAGCAACAGATCCAGGCTTCTCCCTATACCGTTGAAGGTCCTGTAACCGGATTCTCGGCATCTGGCGTTTAGATACCCCATTAGTATGGTGGGGGCTCTTCTGCCAAATAGGCCAGTGAGAGTGTGAATAGGCAACACATTTCTCCTTGGCGGTTGATATCCGGTTGCAATGACCAACTTTCCTAAGTCGAGCTCGACCTCAATCGCGAGGTAGGATTCTTCTAAGTTTCTTATCTGTTTGTATTTGATCCCTTTCTTTATTGCAATAGCGGCGCCATCGTACCGCTCTTGCGAATAGTTGGTGATCAACACATCGTAGTTCCAGATTTTCATTTTTGTATTACGCGTGTCGATCCCGTGTTCCGAAATCAGTATGATGTCTGCATCAATTTCTCTGAATACATTTCCGTAAAGAATTCCTTTCGTCGTCCAGCCGTTGGTGTTGATTTCCATTATTTTCAGTGCGTTACGTAACATGGTGAGTTGCTTTACCTATGTTTTTTCTTCCCTTTTTTTAGTCTGGGGGCTGGCTGGGCGATTTTACTCGGCCAAGGGTTTTCCTAAATAGTTCACAGTGAGGTTGCCAGATGTCGCTTTAACAACATGGCCACTATCTCCTGACAAAGCTCGAGCGTCCTTGTTGAAAGACCCTTTATATGTCCTAGAATTTACCGCCCAAAACCACCTACTATATTTCCTAGAATTTATAACATAAAACTAGCGTACTATACATACCAGAATTTACTCCAGAAAAATAGCATACTCTAATCCCCTAATTTACACTACAAAACTAGCAAACTATACATACGAGAATTTACACCACAAAACTAGAATACTATGCATCCCAGAACTAACACCATAAAATTAACATATTATATATCCCATAATTTACATCAGAAAACCAGCATACTATACATACCAAAATCTTCCCCACAAAAACAAAATACCAAATTTACACAACAAAACCAGCATGCTATACATCCCAGAATTTAAGTCACATGCCAGCATAATATATATGCTAGAATTTACATACAATATGTACATACATACAAAAACAGCATACTGTAGAGCAGTGGTTCTCAACCGTGGGCCATGTAACATTACTAGGGGTCCACACACATAAAATAACGAATTGGGGTCCACGGTGATATTTTGATTGGCCATAGAGCAATTCTACTTCAGAACTGTTATTATTACTGAGAATGGAGAGAGAAAGAGAGAGAAAGAGAGAGAGAAAAAAAAAGAGGGGAAGAGAGAGAGAGAGAGAGAGAGAGAGAGAGAGAAAGATAAAAAGAGTGAGAGTGGGGGAGGGGGGAAGATGGTAACGCGGGATACACGTGGGAAGCATGAGTACAAATATGTGATAGAAGTGAGGCGCGGCAGCCTCAGGCAATTCTATCACATTAAGCTTTCCCCTTGGTTACCTTTGTGATCATAGTAAGAAGTAACGATGGATCAAACCCCTACAACCCCACCAAATCACACACTTCCCCCAACTCATCAAACACTGTGTGCCCACACACTTTGAACACAACACGTCTACTATCATTACCAAATCCAGTTTGCAAATTAAAAAGAACAGTAAATGGCGTATGGGTAGAACCTCACTTGAACATAAGGTATAATGAGATAGAAGAGTAATTCCGCCGGGAACTCACGTTAGTTTCAACTCACCAAGACGAAATCACAGAGGCAAAAGGATTTGTACATGAATCAGAAGGAAATGCCTATATGGCTGTTGAATACCAATCTAGTTTAAAAAACGCCACAACATCGAAAGCGTTCAAAGAGGCGCTCCACCATCACTACAAACAAATTAATGAAGAACAGCCCTTGACTTGATTAGCTGCGGTATTCGCTCTAAAGTGGAATAAAGACAAGAAAGAGAATATACACACTTTTACATGCAGGGTAGATAAAACAGTCGGGGAAGCCCTTAAAGCCGTAGAAACCTCATTAAACTTCCGGTGTAGTAATATGAAGGAGTTATGGAATCTATTAGCTGCAACTGCAATTTACGCAAACATTTCCCATGTTGCACAAAAGAAATTCCAGAATGAAATTAAGTTAGATGAGGATGTTATCATTGCCTTAATCAAAACGAGAGAGGATAACCTAGAGGCTTTTGACTAACAGCCACATGAACCAAACAGCCCTATCTTCTTAGCTCCAAGTACTCAATACTATACACGCGTTCAACGAACCCAAACCAGATACGAACCGGGGTATGCGAAGGATAGGAATGATGAGGGAGGGATAGTCTACCTAGGAATGATATGCGTGCAAACACTCCCAGGGTAGAGAGGTGTTTTAACTGTGAAGGAGTTGGACACAGGATAATACAATGCAGAGAAAGCCCTAGGTGAAATAATTGTGAGGTCAAAGGACAATAAACAGCTGAATGTAGGAATCCCCCATACTGTGATATATGCCGTGAAGACGTATGGGGGGGGGGGTATTCCTTATATTTCTTTATATGACTGAAGTTGCCCCTTGAAAAATTTGCTGCCATTTATCTGACTCTTAGTATTCTTGTAGGCTGAGTTAATTCTTCTTTAAGGTGGCTGATATTCCTTCTTCTTCAAGTTGCACCTCCCTTCATGACGACGATGTGATGATTTCTTTTAATTCTGATGACGTGATGACTTCTTGACGATTTGATGAGGTCTTGATGACGTGAAGATGAGTTTGATGGGATGAGATGAGTTAGCCCTTGAAAGTCGATTTCCTTGAGTTCCGTTTCTTTGAGCGTGGTTTTCTCTTGAGTTGTCCTTAAAGCGTTTTTCGTGGTCTTCGTTTTCTTCGAGAATTTTCTTTGTTAAAATTGTGGACTTTTGGGTTCGATCTTGGGTCTTTTGCATCCCGAGGCAAGCACTCTACTATTACGCCACTGCGTAGTCCGCCTTGACTTGGTAATTTAATGGGCTATTTATATTCTCGCGTTGGAAGGAATTTTTTCTCTCTCTCTGATACATCTTCGCACCCTTACATAGGTCCCTTTCTAGAACGCGGAGCGAATTTGAGGATAGGGGAGAGACTAGTATTGGATTTCTTAATCGAGGATTACTAGTAGCTCTCCCTCCCCGACCTCCGAGTCTGCGGGATGAGTGGAGTTGATTCAGTGGGATGAGAGCGTGGCGAAGTCTCTTTAATCAATGAGTAATAATAGCATCTCTTTCCCAAATCTCCGGAAGTTCCCTGCAGCACCTTTTCTTAATCTCTAGTAGGAAGCAGGTGCAGTTGCAACGAAAATCAGAAGATTGTTCGGCCTTTTGAGGGTCACCAGTTATGATGGGGGGGGGGATTTTTTTTTATTTATTATTTTTATGACTGAAGTGCCCCTTGAAATATTTGCTGCCATTTATCTGACTCTTAGTATTCTTGTAGGCTGAGTTAATTCTTCTTTAAGGTGGGTTGGCTGGGTTACTTCTTGATCTTTCTTCATATTAACTTGACGTATTATCTTGATGTGATGATTCCTTCCAAATCTGATGACGTGATGACTTCTTGATGCTTCTTGACGATTTGATGAGATCTTGATGACGTCAAGACGAGTTTGATGGGATGAGATGAGTTAGCCCTTGAAAGTCGATTTCCTTGAGTTCCGTTTTCTATGAGCGCGGTTTTCTCTTGAGTTGTCCTTAGAGCGTTTTACGTGGTCTCCGTTTTCTCTGAGAATTTTCTTTGTAAAAATTGTGGACTTTGGGGTTCGATCTTGGGTCTTTTGCATCCCGAGGCAAGCACTCTACCATTACGCCACTGCGTAGTCCGCCTTGACTTGGTAATTTAATGGGCTATTCATATTCTCGCGTTGGAAGGAATTTTTCTCTCTCTATCTGATACATTTTCGCACCCCTACAGACGGACACAAGAAAGGTGAGACCTCAAAATGTAAAAGTTACAGCCGAGCACCTGTAGCACCAAGCAATGCAATGGTGTTTCCATCGAAACCACCAATACGAACCCGTATCGATCGAACAGGGATAAATTTGTAGAGTTAATTGCAAAGAATATCGTGTAGTTGGGTCCGAACGAGACAATATGCCCACTGCTTATGGAGAAGAATTGGGGTATCCTGAACTTTACTCGGAGGTTGAGAGCCCGTACTATACGGAATCATTTTGGAGGAGAGGACCTCCGCCAGGCGAAGGACCTCCTCAGTATTAAGTAAATCCCTTTCCATTAGGCTAGTAATAATAAACCTTTTCAAGAACTAGTATTAAGACGACGAGTAAGGCAATTGCCGGCTACCGTTATGTTAGATACCGGAGCGGCAAGTTCCTTAGTAAAACAAGCTTTTGTGAATAAATTGCTAACTTGGTACCCAGGCAGGTATCATATCGTGTTAGATTGACCGACGCGCAAGGAAGCGAAATCCCTACTTTTGGTGAACTACTGTAGAGTTAAATTTATGTGTGAAAAATGATGCGTACCCGATCCTAGTTCAAGTTGTAGATACGAGTAATACGGTTACCCTTTCAGCTCATTTTTTATTGGGGATAGACTTAATGAACCAAAATGCTTGGGAATTATACCAGCCGGTAAACGAGTTCGAGGTAGAAGAAATACACATATTTTGACTGACGGCAATGGTCAAGCACAATGTTTACGCGAGTCAAGTGCATCGAACCCCGAGGAGGAGGAGGATGCACCCATAGAGCTATTTGAGGGTGCAGAGGCACCCGAGTTGAGTGATGCCCTTTCAGACAGGTTGCCAGATAAAGAGGTCCCACAAATGTCTTAGGATGAAACTAACAGTCGTGTGCGACGACTAAACGAGATGAATGTGCTCGCATGATGGGCTACGAGAGACATCGCCTTGTTCTATAAACAATGGGCTACGAGAGCCATCACCTTGTTCTATTAAGAGCTAAGAGAGCCATCGACGAGTTGAGTTATGTCTATATGACAAATTGGAGTACATAAGTTGAGTTGCAGAGGAAATAAAGTGTCGCATGCTTCAGATGTAGGGTTGAATCAAGGGAGTCGTGTGGTGATCCCTGTTAACACGAGTATAGAAAATTATGGTCGCGTGACGAGCCATGACAAAGTAGATTCTGTGTTTCAAAATAATTTAGCTTATAGATTAGTGCAAGTACCAATAGAGTTCATAGTAGAAACTGAAAACCGAGTAGAATTGTGTGTCCCTGAAAATGTAGAAATACATCTCCAGGAAAGAGTTCGTTTTAGTGTGAAAATAAACAGAGTAAATGGAAGAAATACTAAACCTGAGGATGAGTTCTATGTTATAGAAAAGGGGGTACATAAAAGGAGGACTATTTATCGCAGAGACAATCAGTCATAGCGATGATGGGTCAATTCTTAGTGAGCAGTTAAATAGCTGATCGCGTATGATGAGGTAATTAATAGTCAGAGTGAGCTCTGCGACCAAAGTAGAAACACCCCCTTGGAGAACCAGGTATGGTTTCCCTCAAGAATCCTTAGTTTAAGGATGGAGCGTCAAGAAAGGGTTTGGTCCATAGATTTTTAGTTTAAAAGAGGAGAGCCAAATAAATGCTGCTCCTGGAAATTTAAATAGGTTAGCGACCGCAAAAGCGGTGCTCTTCCAAAGCATTTCTTCTTCTCAAAGCCGGTGATGGCCGAAGAACAGTCTAATTTAGAGACAAGATCCACCGAAATCAATGAAAAGGATGTTCTGTTCGATAGTTTAAACAGTGGTTCGGATGTTTGCAAACAAAACTATTTCCCCCTAAACGATTCAAAATTAAACCCAATTCATTCAATGTTTAATGAAATTCCTGTCTATTAAAGGTTGGAACTTGTTGTTCCTATACACAAGAGACTTGTACAACCGCATGAAAGAAAATATTTTCCCGAAAACTTAGATAGTTTTGACTATTCACTGTTTATTTGTTCCACTTTCTCATAGTTTTGGCTAGGCTAAGTAATCTTTCTTATGCGATACATTTATCTTCCATTTTTTCATTGTTTCTAATTCAATTATATTCCCTTACTTCAAGGAAAGTTCCCTTTGTTTCTATCAGTTTTCTTTCGTAAAGTTAGCACTGCCTCCTTCATTCGTCTTCTTTGTCTGTTTGCCTTGTTATAAGCAAATTTCACGTTATTCTACCCGAGTTAATCTCCCGTTACTATCTTCTTTTACTACCATTATCCGTGATTATTCGTTGCTAGCAAAACTAATAGTTTTCTGAGTTACTACTAACTATTCCCATGAACGTATTTACTGATAATTCATTATTCCTCATTAATATCATACTTTATATTACCTTTCCTTTGTTGTTTTTGTTAGTCGGTTCATTCTCTAATAATTGCCTTTTATATGTTTATTTTAACACATTCTATTTTAACCACCGTGTTAACTCCAACTCCCATTATTGGAAGTTTATCAGTCGACTTCTATTGTACTTGAGACAACATTTTAGTGACTTTGACTCATTCAATTCCCGCTAAGTTCGTTCATTTTCTTAATATTCATGCTATTGACTTCTGTTCAGAGCTTCGTTCACTTCGAACCACTTTTACGTTTTTGTGTACTATGACCTTTTCCACCTTCAGCACAAAATAACTCCGTGTTTATCGATGATTTTTGTCATTTCTCTTTTATATCTTTAGTTCTTGTTTCCTTAGGATTTGATTCACTTCATTTGGCGAAAACTGATTTCCTGCATATGTATTTACTATATATACTATCATTAATAAATGAATTATCACTAACTATAATTTAAGAAGGGGATGTTTTGAGTATTTGAATAATAATTTCATCTTAGTTTGATTATGACTTATGTTTTTTTATCAAAGTTATTTCTTATAAATCTTTTATAATATCAAAAAACAAAATGGTGAAGTTCAGAAATAAAAAAAACGGCCGTATGCTAAAACAAATGTAAAATGCACATTTGAGGAAAAAGACTTTTTTTATGTATTTTTCATTTTAGCCTTTTGCATATAATAAATTTATGAATAATTGTGAAGCTACACTAAATCTGATAAAAGTGCTTTCACATTTTTCTCAGCATACGGCCGTTAGTATCGAAATTTTGTGAATTATTTAAAACCCAAAGAATTACAAATGGTGAAGTTCAGAAAATTTATTTTTATATATCTTCTTCTATTCTATTTTATAACTATATTTTCGCAACGTGATATTTGGAAATGGGGAAAATTTAGTTTAGAGTTCCTTTTTAAAATAATTATAATTGGAGAAGTTCAGAAAATTTCTAAAAATTTAACCATGGTTGCTTTTTTTTAGATTTTAAATTTTAATCTTATTGGGGGGAGAGGGGCGAAGCCATTGCCTGGTTTTATATATAACAACATTTAAACTTATTTTTGTTGTTTGGCCTCATCAACTAGTTTTAGGGATGGTTATTTCTTTTAGGTCTCTTTTCTCGGATGAATTACGCAAATTCTCTTCCTCGATTGGATTATACAACCTTCCCTCTTCTAGAGGCTTGCTAAATTTTTCCGCAATTATCTTATTTCGTTTGTATATATAGGTCAAAGGCTTTGCCAATGTTTTCGTAGACATTAGAGCCCCCAAATTATTAGAAGTAAAAAACAACAAAAAAACGAAAAAGAAACAAACCCCCCCCCCCCAACTATTCGGAGCCGCTACTACGAGTCGTCCCAAAACAACGTACATATATGCACAGATATCCACTTCCACAACAGCCCAGGAATGGACCAGCATGGATATTTTAGGGCCTCTTAGGAAGACACCAAGTAACAATAAATATATATTCAGTTGTTTCCTGACCAAACAACTGAAACGGTTGCCAAAGTTCTAATAGATTGCATCATCAAAACTCACAGCGCACCCGAAGTACTGATCTCCGACAACGCTGCCAACTTTACTCCAAAATTAATGGAAGAAATCTGTAGGTTGTGCAACATAAAAAAAGTGCACATCGTCCCCAACCACCCGGCCTCAAATGGGTTAGTGGAACGGCAAAATCGGAAAAATTTGAATCTTCTCTGATCAATAGTAGAAATCTCACCCCATTTGATGAATGTCTAGCCCTCCCCCAGACTGCCATCAACGGCGCGTATCATGTAGCAATAGGAGATACACCCCACTTTGCATTATTTCACTATGACATAGGTTCTCCCTACGATATAATTGACCCGGATGTCGCTTTGAACCCTGACTACGGCATACGATCCTACAACACAGACGTCGCAAATGAATTAACAGAACGTGCTTTTAAAATTTTGGATCTTGTTCGAAGGAAACTAAACCAACAGAATACGCAAATGGAGCAGCAACAAAGACCTCACCCCCACGTGCCATCTTCGTCAGGATGCGATGCTATATTAAAAGCATCGTACCCCAAACAGTACTACAAAACTATACCCCACATGGAATGCACCCTATAGAATAATGAAAGACTTAGGTCGAAATAGGTTCGAAATCCTCGATCTTAGGGATCTAAAACGCACAAAACTAGTGCATGGAGATCATCTAAAAATAGCCCCCGAAGCCACCATTTCCAAAAGGTGATGCCCCAATGCTCGATCTGCATATCCCCAACGAGGTTCACCTCAAGTAAAATTGCCCACGAGGGAACCCGCCCCATCAGAAGCGAGCCTACCTGTTTACCTAACTGACACGTCAAAATCTTGGTACCTCAAATCACTTGAAAACGAAAAAACTCCCAGTCCTGCCACTCCCTCCGGAATTAGTGAGATCCCCTTCACCTTTACAGGAAGAAGTTCTCGGAGTAATAGCCCTACCGCAAACTGAAATAGGTCCAAGAACGACGGAACTTCCCGAAGTCCGGGACCTGTTCCCCCATCACCTCAAGCCGATCGACGACCGAAAAGCCGACCCCACATACAAACTATCATTTCCCGCTAAAACTGGTAAAATTCTCCAAAAATATGTTCTCCGAAGGCATAAACTCTATTAAGATAACTATCCTTATCATATTCTTGATTTTAAATGTTTCACCCTCGCTAAGATCCAAATAGACCCTAAATACCACTTAAAATGGCTAAAAACCCCATTGAGCGAAACTTAAGCTTATCAATCGAAAGTAAAGTCTAGTATTAGAAAATCATTTAAACAAATATTTTTAAATATTTTACTCCCAAAGTAGCATTTTGTTCAATTAGTTTGTACGAAAACTGGTACGTTGAGTTTGTTATTGACTAGCTGCTTGTAACATATCTTGTAAATCATAGTATATAAAAATTTCTATTATTAAATCGATAATATGGAAGTGCAACAAGGATTAAAGAACCCGAGTTCCCACACTTCTTTTGAAAGTGAGTAATGATAAGTCACTTAACAAGGTAAAATAACTATAGTAAGGTTAGATGAAACGGAAAGCCCGCCTCTCACTTCCATACTTAGTAAAAAAAATACATTTGCATATAATTCAATAGACAGATAGATCGATAGATAATAGATAGACGGATACGAATGAAACTCTTAGCAGTTCATAAAGGTTACATTTTGTGTAAAAAATCAACTGTGTTTATCCCAGTCTGTCGTGTAAAATAGCCCAACTTTGTAATTGATTTTTTGACCATAGATAATGCAACAGAAAATTTTTGCCGTCAACGCTGCCATAACCCAAATAATGCTAAGAGCTCAGATGTTCTCAATATTCTACTACCTCTCGCGTGTAATAAACTTTTTGATTGACCTTTCCACCTCTCTCGAGGGTATTGCTACAAGAATCATCATGTAATCAAAGTTAACGAAACAGTGCTGAGGAAATACTTAGGAATCTATTATACTATAAAAAAATTCTTTCCTATTATCGGTGCCACCCACTTCTAAAATCTGTTATAAGCCTTCACACTAGAATAAAAAAAAAATAGCAAATAAACAGGCAGAGCTGGATAGCAACCTGCCCATCCTATATTAACATGGGTAGATCCACTAAAAAAACTTGTGAAAAGTCCTCCCACTTAATATAGGATTGGAAGAATTACATAAAACTAGCCCATAGCTCCTCCTTAAGAAATTCCTATTGGTTAACCCCTTAGGAGGTGAGCCCCCTCCTTCCCTATATAAAAACCGTTGTAAGCTATAGATTAAGGCATTCTGAGCATATCCTGTATTTTGAATAAAGCTAAAGCAATACAGCTCCTTTCGCTCTCCTCCACTGTGTCGTACCGGGTTTCGAACACGGCCAAGCAGATTATGTTGAATTGTTGTGACTCACTGAGGGTCACGGCCCTCTTCCAAGATGGAACCCCTTGCAAGAATCAGCATTTAGCGTCAGATTGCACCGTGTACCAAATTACAGGCAGTCCTTTCTCACAAAGAAGGATTCCGTTGCACCATGCACCAAAGTGCAGGCAGTCCTTCCTGACCAAGAAGGATTTCGTTGCACTATGTACCAAACTACAGACAGTCCTTTCTCACCAAGAAGGATTCCATTGCGTCGACTGCCTGATCACCATGACTTTGTGTCCCATAGTTACAAGGCCAGAAGAGGGAAACAAACAAACCATAGCGTCAAAAATACAAAAAGAGCATACTACACATCCCCAAATTTACTCCAGATAAAAAATACTAAAAAAATTCTAGAGCCTAAAAAACAAAAACTGCATACTAAACATCCCAGTATTTACTCCATAAAACCGATTACTTTACATCTGAGAATTTACATCACAAAAAAACAGAGTACACATCACAGAATTTACTCCATATAACAGCCTACTCAAAATCACAGAATTTACTCCATATAACAGCCTACTCAACATCACAGAATTTACACCAAAAAACAGCAGAGTAAACATCGAGGAATTTACTCCATAAAACAACATAATTTACATCCTAGTATATACAGTACAGAAACAGCAAACTCTACATCCCAGAATTTACTCATAAAAACAGCATACTTTACATCCCAGAATTTAGAATACAAAAATAAGCAAACTATACATAGAGGAATTTACTCCATAAAAACAGCCTACTTTACATAACAGAAATTAGACCATCACAACTGTCTACTAAAAAAACGGCATACTACACATCGCAGAATTTACACCATAAAAGAGCGTACTTTACATCCCAGTATTTACAGTACAAAAATAGCATACTGCATAACCCATAATTTACCAATAAAAACATGCCAGTATTTACAATACAAAAACAAAATACTACACATCCCAGGATATACTCGATAAAACAGCCTACTTTGGATCGCAAAATTACTACTACAAAAGGTGTATACTACACATCCCAGATTTACTCATTAAAATTGCCTATTTACGACTATATCCCATAATTTACTCATTAAAAACAGCCTACCTTAATCCCTAAATTTACGCCACAAAAACAATATGCTACCCATCTCAGAATTTACTCACAAAAAATCTACTTTACATCCCAGAATTTAACATACAAAAGCAGCATACTACATATCCCAGAATTTACTACATAAAACAGCCTGTTTACATCCCAGTATTTACACTACTAGAACAGCAGACTGTACATGCCAGAATTTACTCATAAAACACCGTACTTACCATCGCAAAATTTAGAATACAAAAACAGCATACTAGACTTAAAAAAATTTGCTCCATAAAAAACAGATTACTTTACATCCTAGAATTTACACTACAAAAAAAGCATACTACACATCCAAGAATTAACTCCTTAAAAACAGCCTACTTTACATCCCAGAATTAAGGCTATGAAAACAGCCAAGTTTAAATCCCAGAATTTACACTAAAAAACAGGATAATGCACCTCTAAGAATTTCCTCCGTAAAAACAGCATAACCGGCATTCTAGAAGTTCCACTACAAAAGGAGTATACTAAAGATCCTTGTTTTCCTCATTAAAATCAGCCTACCTTATATCGCAAAACATAGGACACAAAAACGGTATACTAAACATCCCAGAATTTACTCCATGAAACAGCCTACTTAACATCCCAGAATTTACAATAAAAAACAGCATTCTACGCATCCAAGAATTTACTCCATAAAAACAGCCTACTTTATATCCAAGAATTTAAACCATGAAAGCAGCCTATATTACATCCAAGAATTTACAACAAAAAATATGATACGACACATCCAGATTATTAATCCATAAAAACAGTGAACTTTACATCCTAGAATGTAAAAAAACAGCATACTAAACATCCTAGAATTTATTCCATAAAAAGCCTACTTTATAGCTTAAAATTAGACAATGAAAACAGCCTACCTCACATCCTAGAAATTACACTAGAAAAACAGCATACAACACATCCCAGAATTTAATTCTTAAAAAATACTCACTTTACATCCAAGGATTTACACCATGGAAGCAGCCTACATTAGATCCAAGAATTTACACCATGAAACAGCCTACTTTAAATTCAAGAATTTACACTCAAAAACAGGATGTTACAATCCAAGAAATTTACTCCATAAAAACAGCCTAGCTTGCATTCTAGAATTTTTATTACAAAAAAAGCATACTAGACATCCCAGAATTTAGTCATAAAAACAACCTAGTTTACATCCCAGAAATTACACTGAAAGTTCAGCATTTTACCCCCCTCCCCCAAATTTACTGCCTAAAAACAGGCTACTTGACATCCCAGAATTTACAATAAAAAACAACATACTACACATCCAAGAATTAACTCCATAAAAACAGCCCAGCTTGCATTCTAGAATTTACAGTACAAAAAACAGCATACTGCACATCCTAGAATTTACTCCTTAAAACAGAATAATTTACATCTCAGAATTTACAATACAAAGAAGAGAATGCTACTCATCCCAGAATTTATTGAATAAAAACAGATTACTTTACCAGAAATTAGTCCATGAAAACCGCCTACCTTACAGCCCATAATTTAAACTACAAAAACAGCATACTACATATCGCAGAATTTACTCCATAAAACACCCTACTTTACAACCCACACATCCTAGAATTTACACTACAAAAACAGTATTCCACACATCCAAGAATTTACCAATAAAAAATCTTACCTTACATCACAGAATTTACAATACAAAAACAGCATACTAAATATCCATTAATTCACTCAAAAAGTGTCTACTTCATATCCGACAATTTACTCAAAAAACAAGATACTCTACAGTTTACTTCCAAAACAGCATACTTTGCATCCCAGAAATTACAGTACAAAAACAGCATACTAATACCTCGTAATTTACTCTATAACACAGCCTACTTTACATTCCAGAGTTTACCGCACAAAAACAACATACGACATATCCCAGAATATACTCAATAAAAAAACCTAGGTTACATTCTTGAAATTACACTAAAAAAACGGTATACTAAACATCCCAGAATTTACTCTATGAAACAGCCTACTTTACATCCCCAAATTCACAGAATGATAACAGCCTACCCTCATATCCTAGAATTTACTCTACAAAAACAACATACTACCTATACCAGAATTTACCCCTTTAAAACAGCTTACTCTATATCCCAGAATTTACACTACAAAAAGAGCATACTAAACAACCCAAAATTTACTCTTTATAAACAGCCTAGATAACGCCCCAATAATAACTCTATTTAAAAAGCCTGCTAACCATCCCAGAATTTAGATCATAAAATCTGCCTACAATACATCCGAAAATTTAGAATAAAAAAATGCCTACCTTACATCTTATAATTTACACCATGAAAATAACCTAATTTAAATGCCAGAATTTACTCCATAAAAACATCCTACTTAACATACTAGAAAAACATCATAGTACACATCCCAGAATTTACCTCATCGCAATAGCCTACTTTCCATCCCAAAATTTACAACAAGAAAACAGCCTACTTTAGAGTCCAGAATTTACACTACAAAAACAGCATACTATACATCCCAGAATTTACTCCTTAAAAAACAGCTTACTCTATATCCAAGAAATTACACTACAAAAACAGGATACTACACATCCCTTAATTTACTCCATAAAATCAGCTTACTTTATATCACAGAATTTAGAATACCAAAAAGGTCAAGCTACACATCCCAGAATTTAGTAGATATAAAGGCCTACTTTACATCTTAGAATTTACACCATAAAAAACTAATTTACATCCCACAATTTACACTACAAAAACAGGATACTAAACATCCAATAATTTACTCCATAAAAACACTAAAAAAACACTAGAAAAAAATACTACACAGCCTAGACTTTACATAATAAAAATCGCCTACTCTACACCCCAAAAATACACCATGAAAACATCCTACTTTATATCCCAGAATTTACAGTACAAAAAGAGCATACTACACATTCCAGAATTTACTGACAAAAAAACCAGCCTACTTTAGATTCCAGAATTTATACTACAAAAACTTCATATTACACTTTCCAAAATTTACTCCATAAAAACAGCCAACTTTACCTCCCAGAATTTACTCATTTAAAAATGCCTACTGTACGCCTCCCCAGAATTTGGTCCACAAAAATTGCATACTGTACATACAAGAACTTACTCATTAAGAAAGCCTAAATCACCTGTCGGGATTTACACTCCAAAAACAGCATACTTCCATTCCCCGAATTTAATCAATAATAACAGCCAACATTTTATCGCAAAATTTAGAATACCAAAACAGCATTCTTCTCATTCCAGAATTTACTCCATAATAACAACTTACTTCACATCTCAGTATTTACACCATGAAAAAATTCTTCTTTACATCCTAGAATTTACATAAGAAAAAGATCATATTACATATACGAAAATATATTCATAAAAAGTACTACTTAACATCCCAGAATTTTCACTACAAAAACAACATTTTGCACATCCCAGAATTTAGTGCCTAATAAAGCCTACGTTACATCCCAGAATTTACAAAAAAAAACCAGTATACTACGTCTCCAAGAATTTACACCATGACAGAAGCCTACATTACATCCAGTAATTTAAGGGGAAGAATATCAAAGACACATCCACATATTTAACCCATAAAAGCAGCCTACTTTACATCGCAGAATTCATAATAAAAAAACAGCATGCTAACATCCTACAATTAACTACATAAAAACAGTATATTTTACATCCCAAAATTTAAACAATGAAAACAGCCGACCTCGCATCCTAAAATTTACCCTACAAAAAAGCATACTAAACATCCCAGAATTTACTCCTTAAAAACATCTTTCTCTATATCCCAGAATTTACACTACAAAAACTCGATACTACACATCCTAGAATTTACTCCATATAAACAGCTTAGTTTACGTCCCATTATTTACGCCACTAAACTAGCATACTAGACATCCCAATATTTACTACATAAAATATGCTTACATTACATCCCAGAATTTACAAAAAAGGCATACTGCACATCCAAGAATTTACTCCATAAAAAAATGCCTATTTCACATCCCAGAATTTACACCATGAAAGCAGCCTACATTACATACCATAGTTTAGGGTAAAAAAACATGATACGACACATCCAAATATTTAATCCATAAAAAAACAGCCTACCTTACATTCCAGAATTGACACTACACATCCCAGAATTTACTCCATAAGAAAGCCCACTTTACGTCTCACTATTTACCCTACCTAAAATGCATACTACACATCCCAGAATTTACTCCCTAACAACAGTCTTCTTTGGATTCTAGAATTCACCCTACAAAACATCATATTACAAACACCAGAATTTACTCCATAAAATTAGCCTACTTTTCATCCCAGGATTTACACACTAAAAACAGAATACGTCACATCGCAGAATTTGCTCCATAAAAGACCCTACTTTACATCCCGGAATTTAGACTACACAAACTGCATACTGAACATCTCAGAATTTACTCATTAAATGAAGCCTAATTTACTTCCCAGACGTTACACTACAAAAACAGCATACAAGACATTCCAGAATTACCTCATAATAACAGCCAACTTTACATCGCAAAATTTAGAATACGAAAACAGCATTCTACACATTCCAGAATTTAATCCGTAATAACAACCTACTCTACATCCCATATTTGACACCAGGAAAACAGCATACTTTACATCCCAGAATTTACACTACAAAAAACAAGCATTTTACACATCCCCGAATTTATTGCCAAAAAACAGCCTACTTTACATCCCAGAATTTACAATAAAAAACAGCATACTACTCTTACCAGAATTACTCATTAAAACCAGCTTACTCTTAATCCCAGGCATCAATCATTAAAAACATCTTACTTTACATCCAAAAATTTCGCCCCTCAAAAACAGCATATACTACCCATTCCAGAATTTACTTTTTAAAAACAGTCTACTTAGATTCCAGAATTCAAAATAGAAAAACAGGCTAATACACATCCATGAATTTACTAAAAAAAAAACCGGGCTACTTTACATTTAACAATTTACGCTACAAAAACAGCACACTACACATCCCAAAATATAGTCCATAATTAAAGCAAACTTTACATCGCAAAATTTAGAATACCAAATCAGCATTCTACACATTCCAGAATTTACTCCATAATAATAAACTACTCTACATCCCAGAATTTACACAATGAACATAGCATACCTTACATCGCATAATTTACACTACAAACCACCTTACTTTAAATCCCCAAATTTACTCCACAAAAACAGCATACGTTATATCCTAGAATTTTCACAGATTTAATAATTTAAACATCCTCCTTTACATCCCAGGTATTATGCATAAGAAATCTTCCTACTTTACACCTCAAAATTTACACTACAAAAACAGCATACTAATCTTCCCAGATTTACTCATTAAAAAGAGCCTCAGTTAAATCCCAGGCTTTAGTCACTAAAAACATATTTCTTTACATCCCAGAATTTACCTTTTAAAAACAGCCTACTTTAGATTCCATAATTTAAAATAGAAAAACACGCTAATACACATCCATGAATTTACTAAAATAAACCCAGCCTACTTTACATCCCAGAATATATACACTAGAAAAACATAATATTACACATACAAAAAATTTACTCATAAAATAGGGCTACTTTAGATTCCAGAATTTACATTACAAAAACATCTTATTACACATCCCTGAATTTACTGCCTAAAAACAGCCTACTTTACATACCAGAATTTATAAAAAAAACAGCCTACTTTGCATCCAGGAATTTACCCTATGACAGCAGCCTGCAATAAATCCCAGAATTTACAGTAAAAAATATGATAAGACACATCCACATATTTAATCCATAAAAATAGCCTAATTTACATCCCAGAATTTGCAATAAAAACCAGCATACTACACATCCTAGAATTTACTCCATAAACACCCTACTTTCATCCAAAAATTTACACAATGAAACCAGCCCCCTCACATCCTAGAATTTACACTACAAAAACAGCATACTACATATCCCAGAATTTACTCCTTAAAAAAATCCCTAGTTTACGTCCCACTATTTACCCTACAAAAAAAGCATACTACACATCCAATAATTGACCACATAAATTCCCCCTACTTAACATCTTCATAACAATAGGCTACGTTACATCCCCAAATTTGCACCAAGAAAACAGCCATATTTTCCATCCAAGAATTTACAATAAAATACATCATACTACACATCCATAAAAAATACCTACTTTACATCCAAAAATTTACACCATGAAAGCAGCCTACATTACATCCTCGAATTTACATTAAAAAAATTATACTACACATCCACATATTTAATCCATAAAAACAGCTAATTACATCACAGAATTTGCAATAAAAACCAGCATACTACACATCCTAGAATTGACTCCATAAACAGCCTACTTTCATCCCAAAATTTAGACATTGAAAACAGCCACCTTACATCCCAGAATTTACACTACAAAAATACGATACTACACATATTAGAATTTACTCCATAAAAACAGCCTAGTTTACGTCCCATTATTTACCCTACAAAAAAAAAGCATACTACACATCCCAGAATCTACTATATAAAATCTGCCTACTTTACATCCCCGAATTTGGAATACAAAATGGGCGAAGCTACACATCCAAAAATTTACTACACAAAAACGTTCTACCTTACATCCTAGAATTTACACCATTAAAACAGCCTAATTTCCATTCCACAATTTACACTACAAAAACAAGATATTGAACATCACAGAATTTACTCCATAAAAAAGCCTACTTTACATCTCAAAATTTTTACTACAAAAACAGCATACTACACATCCCAAAATTTACCTCCTAACAAGACCCTACTCTACATGCCAAAATTTTCACCAAGAAAAGAGCCTACTTTACATCCCAGGATTCAATTACACTACAAAAATAGCATGCTACACACCACAGAATTTACTCCACAAAACAGCCTACTTTACATCCCAGAATTTACTCTCAAAAACACCCTACTTTACATCCCAAAATCTACACGACAAAAACAGTATACTCACATCCCAGAATTTAGAGCATAAAAACAACATACTATACATATTACAACCATGTCTTAAATAGTGTCGGGGTAGTTTCATTTCATCCCTTATGTTTAATTACCCTTGTGCATTAATCCCAAGAGAAACGAGCTGATATACACTTTAAATCGGGCTTAAATGTCTTTAGATTAAAATGACTAAAAATTTAATTATTGCATTTAAATATTATGGAAAATTTCACACGATTAATTACTGAAACTTCTTTAATTGAGAACCGTATAAATATCTAGATTATACATGTTAAGCAAAAACTGACGAAGGCATCTCCACTCAATGTACCCTAAGGAAACTCGTGACTTAAGTAAAGAAATGGAGAATTAAAAATGTGTGAAAGATACATAAACCGAAAGTTACTATATTATAACATAACATTTATTGATGGCAAAACCCAGTATGGCTTATAAAAAGGACATCCGAGTCAATCCCCACACCGGCATCCATCCATAAAATACATCTAAATGATAGTGTGTATAACATCGCTTTGAAGTTGTCATCATTCAAGACTCGTTGAAAGGTCTGCCATGCAACTACAATATACATTAATAACAATATTAAAATATATATACAATTCATAACCCAAGTCAAACTCAAATACTTTTCCAAAAGAGCACTAGGCACTAGGAGGGGGCGTGATTCTCCTTAACTTTCTTGTGTTGTGCAATGGGCCAGAATGCAATTCTTGTCCCCTAATGCATGGGGAAAGAGCATTGCTGTTAATGTCTGAATCTTACCACTTAGGCGCAAGGATTTGCAACACAAAAGTGTTTCAAGAGAGGGAGGCTCAGCTGAACCCATAGGCACTTAACACAAATTGTAGTCTCGATTATCCAGAATTAAGAGATTAAACGCAACTGGGTTTAAATTATTGACTTTTGGAGTATGTAGTAAACATTGATTCTTTTTAGAAAGTTTAAATGTCATCTCTAGAGATGCTTAAAGACGAGTTGAGTCCCAGATTCCCTCGTTAGTTAGAAAGTAGTTATAAACCGAAGGAATTTGATTCTAGGAACGTTTGCAAAAGATGAATCGAAGATTTAAAGATAGGTTTTAACAAGCTTGAACGTTTGAAAATATAGGTGCTCAAGATTTAAAAGAGGCAACTTGCGTCAAACTGCTATTTCCCTCATTTAAGAGACTGGTTTTGCTCCAGATCGCAGTTTCTAATTTAAAAATTTTAAATCAGAAATAGAGAATGAGGTTGAAAATAATATTTGAAAAGGGAATTGGATTAGAAAAGAGCTTGCACGTTTGTAGTCTGAAAGTCGTTTGCAAGAGCAACCAAATAATTACTTGCAACGTTTGAATATTCAAAGATATTGGAGACACCTTGACAAAATAATAAAAGTAACTTACCTTTCTGTCAATAAGATTTAAATTGACTCACCGTTAACACACACGCATTAGTAAAAATACTTAATAGATTGAAAAGTCAATTTGAAAGGTGTGACGAGAAAGCTTTAAGGTTTGGATGAAGCTTAATTTAAAGCTGACGCTGTCGTCATCTTTTGTCATCGTGGGAAGTTTCTGGTTCATCCCAAAAACAAGAGGACGGGAGAGTTGGCCATATTGAAATCTTGTAGTTATCTGGTTCAAAGTGTGTAAAGTCTGAAAGACCCTATACTCTCCCACATCCACGAAAGGGGGGAGGAGCGCAAGATCGATGGAAGCACCCTATGTTCATTTGTCTCAAAATGTGTAACAATTCACTCCAAATGTGCAAGTACGTGCCGAGATCACAGTGTGTGGTGAGAGGCGAAGCAACCACCGCCGCAAAAAAACACCCGTTGTCAGGCCCAAACTACTCAACGACCCAATAAATACGACCAGGTTGCGAAAGGAGAAAAATTAGACCCGCTGACGACAGAAGAGCGATATGGTAGACAGATAAATCAGACGGTGAGACGAAAGTAGGGCAGATAGACGAAAGGGTTCCGGAAGGGGGAGGGTAATCCACAAGTTGAAAACATAATTTTAACCGAATTAAGTCAGGTCAGGTTAGGTCAAGAGCAATGCGGAGAGATAGGAATTGAGGAGCTCCCGTAGGCAATGGCTAAAGCGGACTGACACGGCGGAGCGATTTCCTGCAAGAGAGGACCCACAAGTAGTAGAGAGTTCCTGCCAATCACGGTGGGAGCATCGAGTCTGGCATATGCACATCCACATGCGCGCATACGTCATCACTTACAAAACAACCATTTTGTTGATTTTAAAATTCCTAGTTTTATGTAAATAACCGTAGAGCGATCGGGGTCGTAATTTTTCCGGGGCCGGGGCCGGGCTCCTAGTCGGTCTATAACATTAAGTGAAAGAGACAAGAAATGTAACACTTTTGTAATTAAGGAATGAAACAGATGTAACCATCGAGAGAATTTACTCCACCGGGAGGGGGAGGGGGAGGGGGAGGGGGAGGGGGAGTGAAAATGTGTCGAATAAATATGCCGCAGATCCACCTGCAGACATCGAAGCCAAAAGGGCACGCAATCTTTCACAAGTCAGCTGCAGCATGCTTGCACTCCCATCCTCCTCATTAGGGGGGGGGGGGGAGGACTTCAAATAAGCGTAGAGAATGGGTGTGGAGCAATTTAAATATATATAACATAAATAATGAAAGGTCTAGGAATGACAGAATATAAATATGGTCAACCATGAAAATTGAGCCCGGTAGGCGTGGTGTTATAAACCACCAGGGATCTAAGTGCACACAAAACACACGCACGCACACACATGCATGGTTTCTTACATGCCGGAAGTTAAGTCCCATTGTCTATGGTTCATCGCCGGATGGAGTCGGTCGACTTTCCTGCGGCTGCCGTATGCTTCAGATACCCATGGTTCGGATCCCGCGTTAATCAGTAGGTCCCCACAGCGAATCATTGGCAAAGATTCCATAAAAAGAACAAAAACAATATAACGACGCTCCCTGGTGCATTCGGGCTCAGTGTCATTATGATCTTTATTTGTAGTTCATTATCCGCTTTGGGCGCGCGAGGGACGAATGGCGACCCCCAAATCCCTACCAACTAATACTATTATTCAATGGTTCTTATCTGAACAAATTCTGCACCACCATTATAAATTTCTGGCACATTAGGACAAGCTTTTAGTTCTTCTGAACTTGCCCTTTACACTCGTGCGTGAAGCCTACTTACATATATCAAAGCCTACTTGTATAGTTGGATCCCTGATTTGGGTGGGTACAAATACTTATTTTTAGAGAAAAATCAGGGTATAATTAGGTAGGGAACGCCGTCCGTCTCTTGGCTAGGGCGGATCCCTAGCCAAGGGGCGCGGTTGAGAAAGACACGTACCGCCTTGCCTGCAACTCCAAGGTCTAGTTGGTGGCCAAGATCGAGGAAGGGTTCGAAGCTCTTCCCAGAGACACAGTGAGGAACGCATGCGCCATGAGCAGTCTTGAGGCCCTGCTAGAAGTTGAGGGGGTGCTAATTTGAGTAAAGTGTTATTTCCCAGTCATAATCTCGTTGATAATTATTTTTTAGTTTAGAAAATACATTAATTTTGGGCTGAGATATTGTGGGTGGAAGGGGAGGGGGGTGATTTTATGCAACCCATCAAATTTAGGCCGAACACCCTGTATATAATAAATATTTTGCATTTTTTCTTCCGAGTTCACCTTCAACGCGTTTATAAATAACCCATCAATTTTGGTTCCACTTCCCACAATTACTTAAATTGTATCACTACCTAACCAAACATATGTATACCTTCACGAATAGGTTCACTACCTTCTAGAGCAGCTACAATACTTTCACAAACAGGTACAATACCTTCACGAACAAGTAAAATACCACGAACAGGTCTAGTACCTTCACGAACAGGTCCAATATCTTCACGAACAAATACAATACTTCCACGAACAGGTATAATACATTCAGGCGCAGGTACAATACCTCTAAGAACAGGTGTAATAAGTTCACGATCAAGCACAATACTTTTACAAACAGGTACAATCTATTCCCGAACAGGTACAATATCTAATAATTAAATAAAATAATGATTACTTTTACGTCATTATACCTTATATTAAAGAGCTCCTCGCGCTCTTGCAAGCCTAGTGGATGAGGGCTCCCATTTCTACGTCTGGGTACTGGCTTCGATTTCCCGGCAGCCAATTAGGCAGTTCATCGACTCATGGGTGTGTAAACAGCTCCGTCCATAACGTCATCGTACACATAGCCAAATATAACATCGCAATCTATTCTTTCCTCCTCTCGCCTCGTCACATATACAACATATCACTCTTCCCGGCAACTGGCAAAGGAATTTTCCTATACACACTTCCCAGATTTGTATCGAGTGACCCTTCCTTGGGTTACGAAGGATTCCCTGCCCCCTAGTGAGGTGTCTTAGCACAGTATTGTCGCTTTGTCTCCTAACCCCCACCCTCCGCGCCTCCAACTATGACCGTCCTCAGGTGCTCACAGGATTGCCAGTGACTATCATTCATATCATTATGTGGATTTCATTATCCGTTCATGGAGTTAACCCACTAGTATAAAGGAATTCCATAATGGCTCGTATACTATCATCGATACTAGTTAGTGTTAGTTCATGACTTTGGATCATTTTTAAAATCGGCAAACCACATTAGTTGGTTTTACGAGTGCTACTAATCGACTCCCTTCCCCTAAATTCTCCTATTCGTGAAGTTAGATTAAGATAACAACTAGATCACCTGGAGAGGGGTGACCACAGGTGTTTAGGGGGTTGCTAATCTTCAGGTGAGAAAAGGTGAGGTCGCTCGTGTTCAGGTGTTAGAAATTAGGGTAACTTACCTTAAGGTGAGAACAGGTGGAATAGTCTCGATTATAGGGTAGGTAAATAATTGAAGCTTTATGAGGTTAGAATTTAGTTCACAATAATCCTCATTTTAGAATAAAGGAGCAGTAAGTTCACAAGATAAAGCATTGAGGAAACGAACCACTCATGGTTCTTGCTGTGCATGAAAAGACAGTGATGGCCCTTTATTGGATGGTCTATGTCCTTTTCTTGTTCGATTAAACAAAAAGAAACCTAACCTTAGGTTAGATAAGGTTAAGTAAGGTTTGGTTAAGTTGTGTATCATTTTACCTTTTTCTCTTATTGTAAATGTCCTCGATGTAATTCGGGTGACTAGCTAAATTTATCTCACAATTTCGATAGCTACTGGCGCTAAGGAATATTTGGAAGTTAGTACCCAGAGAGTGGTTCCCTTAAATGCACTAGAAGACCCCCTCTTCAAGTTTCTCTAAGGGTTTATACAAACAGGAGCTGAGTGGGAAAAATAGGTTTCCAGCTCAGTGAAGTTAAACCACAATGGGTGCGATTAGTTGCCGCATAGAGACTCACCTCAGGGGGATTTTACAGATGTTGCCATAATGATGCATTGTGCTGATCCGGATTCAACCGTATCGGTGTCATAACTAGTAACGCTCCCCCTTCCCCCCACACACACCAAATAGAAACTTCTAATACATAAATTTTAAAAACCCATCATTTATTTTCAAAGCAATTCCACTTTAGTTCACTTGACCACTTTACCACTGCCATAAATAACTAGTGGCACTCATATTCAATAAATCCTGAATATTTATTGCATCGCAAAGCATAAAACGGTTATTGTCAACATAAAGTCCTTAGATTTCGTTTTAAATAATTATTGAGCAAAATTTGTTTGTGTGAAGCGTGCGAATCTGTTTGTAGAGGCCAGGATCCTCCCCAAATTCCTGAATAAATGATATTTAAACAGGAAAAGAGTTCTGAAGTTTAAAAAATGCTAATTTTATCACTAACCTTAAAATACGGAGAAAAGACCTATTATAAAGGATAGTTTATAGTCAACGAACAAGGCTAGTTTCAGATAGATCTTTTTGATAAAAACTATCCTAAAAAGAAATGTCACATTCTGTCATTACGACGTAGCGTTGTGTTAATTAATTATATGATTGAAAGTCAATCATATGTGAAATTACCGTGACTAATTAAACTATCCTCAGTTCTATTTCTCGTTCACACCTTGGAACTGGGCAAAATTTCAGTGCCGATTGATTTGCCATATTTCTCGATCACACCTTGGAGGTGGGCAAAATACCTGTGCCGATTGATTTGCCATATTTATCGTTCACACTTTGGAGCTGGGCAAAATACCTGTGCTGATTGATTTGCCATATTTCTCGAGCACACCTAGGAGGTAGTCAAAATACCTGTGCCGATTGATTTGCCATATTTCCTGTTTACACCTGGCTAGTGGGCAAAATATCCGTGCTCATTTATTTGCCATATTTCCTCAGAAGTGTTATCATTTCAGGTTTCCTTTCCATTTAGTCTATCATGGCTCCCTGGTAACTTCGCGCTTTTCGGGGAAGAGGCTGTTAGATCTAATATTTTCCACAGAAAAGATTTGAAACTTAATAACGTGATTACATTTCAATTAATTAATTAAAATAAATATATTTCATCCTCATCACAAACCCTTCTCAACAAGCAAGGTTAGTGCCTATCAACGCCAACCGACATTGCTGAATGGGGTCCAGGAGTGCTCTTCTGATCACGGTTGCCAGATTGATTAACAAGTAGCGAATTAGGCTACTTTCTAAAGGGCCTCGCTAATTATTTTAATATATTCGATACTTTTAACTTTTATTTTTTACCATTCACTTTATTATAGTGAACGACTAACCAAATTCCCTACTTTTTTAGAATATTTGCGAATTTTCTTGAATTTTCTCTGGCAACTTTAAATTTTCGAAAAATAAAGTATTATTCGTGCAGTGACAAATGATAGTAATATTTAAGTAGTTATCGTTATTATTTATGATTAACTACGTGAAAATAATATAAAGTATTAATTGAATTTCCGAACTCAAATCTTTTGTGGCAGACGTGAATGTAATAAAAGTTTTAATTCAATTTTATCAAGAAATTCAAATTCCACAGTTGCAATACAAGACTGGCGGTCATTATTGTCACCATTTGTCGCAGTAATCTCTCCGTGGTAAGCGACTTTAATAGTATTTTGAGAACTGCTCTAGCCATAGCTTAAAATTTACTTTCTATATACTTAAAGTAGAGGAGTTTTGAATTCAATACTTTTATTAGTGCCACGTATCTATACATATTTGATATTACGGTTAAATTAAAATTCCAATAATATTTTTATATTATAAAATGCAATATTATAAATAATAAAATCGTTGTTTTATATAGGATACTTAATGATAAATTATGTTTCTTAAATAGCTTCCATTTTCAGCGTCTCAAAGATGATGACTTCTGATATTATCGCAACTTCCAAATTCTCTGGCTGAAGCTCTTGAATTCATTTTCATTTTCATTCAGATATTAGGTTATTTGTGGCTTAGTAACGTGCGCAAATTACTGCAGTTACTCTTCCTCCCCCAAATAAAAAATAAATTCTGCATTTTTGAAAATTTTCGATAACCAAAAAGTAGCTTTGACCGAGTCCTAAGATCTGTGGTTCCACCTTGGGGACATTTGAAAAGGGGTTTATGTGTCATTTTTATCTGTAATTTAATTTACTAAAGAAAGAAAGAAAGAAAGAGAGAAAAACCGATAAATATCGTTAAAAGTAAATGAACTGAAAATAATATCTAATGGCAAAATTGCCCAACTCTAAATTCAGGAGTGTTTCTTGCTCATCTTATTTCTTGTGGGGTCTAGGACGATTCGGCGCGACCCTATTCGGCGCGAGCGTTTCGGTGGAGACCCTTTCCGACGCACACCCTATTCGACGTGGACCATTTTCGGCATAACCATTGTTAAAAATTATAAGATCAATCAGATCAACTTTATAAAAATCTTGAAAAGAAATGTTAGTGGTAAATATTTCTGGCAAGGAAGTCGAAATCATGTGATCGACGGCGTTCGTTCTTGTTCAAATTTACTAAAAAACTAGTGAATCGATTTCTTATAAATTTTGTGAAGCCCTAAAGCCTTAGCCTAGAAGGAAACGAGGAGCTTTTGACCATGATCTGGCATATTGAATGCATACATTAGTATTAATAATATTAACAATGATACATACAATCATACATAAATGAAGCATATTGGAATATTGCTATATATGTATATTGTTAAGCTATGCATTTCGAAAATGAATCATAAAAGGGATATAAATTTTAAATAACAACCACAAAAGCCTTGTAAAAATGGCATTTTGGCTTTAGGATAACAGCTGACCTCATAAATATTTATAGAATGTATTGATTATTTTAAACTGATTCAATTAAGTTAATTTTGATGGAGCTCCCTCACAAACTACTTGTGTCTATTGTATCCTAAAAAGACTGACCAGGCTGGTTTCAAACAAAGTTTTCGGCACATATTTCTAAATATTTACGGGGAAGAGATTCGAGGGGATTCTACTAATTGCCCCTTTCCTAGCATAAAGATGTAATCTCTTGGAACCATCAAATTTCACAAGAATGTGAGATTATATTTTCCAGCAGTGAAGTGTACAGATAAAAAATATTTTTCAATTTTAAATTCAGTCGTATCTTAGACATCCTTCGAGTTGATGAATTGGCTCGACTAAAGTCAAACCTTCGAACTTTTTAGATATCCAGAACTCATACCTATACAATTCACTTTTTATGAGATTCACTTTAATAATTTCCATTGAGTAATTTATTTAACTCTATAAAAACTTCAAGTATTTAATTCTTTAAACTTTTCTTAGACTCATATATTTGGCAGCGGATATAATACCAAAATGTGGAAAGCCCAAATTTGAAAGTGATGGTTTTTATCTATGTTTTTGATAGATATAGTGTGGATAAGGAAACAAAATTTTATACGTGAGAAAGCAAAGATTCATTTAAACCAAGAATTCATGTTGAAAACGAAGAAATCGTGAAATATATTAATTACCATTCACACAATCCTTTTCCAGCCAAAATTGAGAGAGAGACCGGATTCTAACTCAAATAAAGACTCGTACAAGCAACGCGGTAGAAAGAACTGCTATAGTTGTCAACGAATGCTTACAAAGTTTACCTCAAGCTTGCCATTGAGCTATGCCATATAATATATATTTACAAAAAGATGGTCCGTCGACAGAGGAACAATCTAAGATCATACACCCAATAAACCCAATCGATTTAGCCAGTCTTGTTATTCCTGAAAAAGTAAAAAAATATACGTTTGGTGAAGAACAAACGGAAGAATATTTGCTGGCAGACAGTGGATGTTCTGAAAGTTCAGGTATAATTTTTATATTTAGAGGTAAAATTAACTTGAGATTATTAAATGAGCGAAGTGTTTTGTTGATGGTACTTTTAAAATCTCCCCACCTCTTTTTTTCCCCAAGTTTATGTAATTTCAAAAAGAACTAATAGTTTCCTTCTAGGCTAAGGCTCAATTGTTCCAAAAACGCTGTTATCACATAATTTAAGACTTTCTTGTCAGAGATTAATGTCACTAACCTTTCTTTTCAATTTTTTTTAAAGTAGATCCAGGTGACTTAAAAAAATTTAACAAGTTCTGCGCCGAACCGGGTCTGTGCCGAATAGGGTCCTCGCTGAAAATGGTCTACACTGAACTCGGCCATTCCTTTTCTCGTGTGGTCGTTCGCGGCTAGTTTTAATCTTGTTAAAAGTTTCTTTGGCAGCGGTCACAGGAGAAAAGGCCTCCGCCATCGACGTTTAGAAATGATGTTAATGTCCCATTCTAAGTTACCGAACTCTAAAGCTTCGACTATCTACTTCTTGTTCTTCAACTGCAAATTTGCCACTAAGGGCGCGCGCCAGGATGCACGGTCCTCGGCGAGTGTTTTAAGTTCGTCAGGTTGATGTTGCAAAAGAGTTTTCATGGCATGGTCCTTATATCGGTTCGTCTGACTACCAGCTAAGCTGCAAGATTTTCAAGTGGAAATAAACCATTTGAAGATGTGTCTCTGCAAGGACGAAAGTAAGTGTATTAGATTATTGCATTAGAGGGTAACAAAAGAGAAAAGCCCGTCGACCTCGACATGGAAAAACGACACTAAAATTAGAATTCAGTCACATGAATTGGTGATAGTAGTGTTGTGAGAAAAGTGGGATGTAAAGCAGATAATAGAGGATTGTAGACTCATTGTATTTTTAGGGTTTGATTGCTGTAAAAATGATATTGATGAAATAAAGGTGAGGACAGTGAAACAACAAAGATATTTTGGGTGAGGATGTGAGAGAAGAAATAATATGTAGGTAGTCGAAAAGGCCCCCAAACCTACGGCCATTATCTCTTCTCCCAGGATCGTACAACCAGGTTGAGATCTAGAGGGGGCACTAGGGGGCTGAATCCTCCCAATTCTTTTTTTAAGCCTTACTTGTATTCTGCTATTCAGATAGTTTTTTTAATTATATAATATATATATATATATATAAACATGTGACCTAAATTTATTAATTTTCCAGTTATTCTGTTTAGTAGAATATTTGTTTGCAAAGCGTCATTATCTACGTTGATTAAGGTTACTCGATTGGCGAGATAAGAATGCATCCAAATTTCGAAGGCATTTCTCAAAATTCCCCCAAACTCTAGATCAGTGTTTTTCAATCCTTTCATGATAGTGGCGCCTAATTGCAATCTAGAAGCAGACGTGGACTCCAATAAAAAATAATTTACGTATAAATACTTAATTACGTGGAAAGCACTTCGATTTTAACCACGTTTACAATCTAAACTAATTTAATCGAAAAATAACATAAAAAACTTAAAATAAATAAATCCTACCTTTAAAAGTTTAATGGGAAATTTGAGCTTGATGAGTATAATATAATTCCTTAATATTGTCTGTAGAGTTGACAAGGCAACTCTCATTTCTTCATTCGCTGTCTGCAATCTTTCTCTTTTCGCTGTTTTTATGTTCCACATGCAGAGAACATGGATTAAAAATGCTTTCAAACGCCGTTAGATTTTTCTATAAATGTTTGAAATACATTTTAAAATTTTTTGGGGGGCAATTTAGGCATTTTAAAAGTTATTTCTTGGTAGATGCCACGGCGCCTCGGTTGAAAACCACTGCTCTAGATTAAAAACTTACTCTCCAGGACCTAACATTCAGTGTTAATGCCGGGAGATGGAATAGAGAATTTGGAAATGGAAAAGGCTAATAATTGGAATTGGAAAATAATGGAAAATAACCAAGAAAGATGGAAACTATCTTGGATGTTTTATATTGACGTTGAGTTTAAGATATTTAACTCAAATTCACGGCCAAGATTTCTTCCGCTGCTGCCGCCCTTAAATCATAATTTGTGGTTTAATTCCTACAGTTAAATGTTCACAAATTACTATTATTTCAATTCTCTCTTACATATAAAAGAGCTTCCCCTCAGAGTGGTGTAATTTCTCGTTTTCGTTGGAAGCAACTGCTGTAGGAGAAGGGTGGGGGTGTGAGGAGGGGAAAATACTCCCATCCGGTAAATTCCCCTGCGTTAGAGGGGAGAGACTCAGAAGTTCTTTATCTGTGGAAGGAGTGAGATACGGCTCCTCCGCATACTGGCCTCAGTCTCTCGTCGATGTGGAGGTCGTACTTGCGAGGGAAAGAGCACCAAGTGAAGTGAGTGATCGAGTGGTGTCAAGGGGTAAATTTGAGGGGTAATAGGTAGATTGTAGCTACACCCGTTTGAAGTAGATATATTGTTACCTAATCCGACATTTCAACCTACCTTTATTCTACTATCGTTTTCCAATAAGGAGAATACGTTCCACACAACTATTGTGGCATAGAACGGCTAATAGCCGGTTTTAGAGATGTGGGAACTATTATAAAAACCGGTTATCAAAATCCTAACCGCATTGCCATAATAGCGTGAAAGAGAAAGTGAAAACATGAAAACAGACGTGATATTTTCAAACATCGCTAAATCAAGCAAACTCTACAACATATTAGTGATGATTTAACATAAACGAAACCTACAATGAACTGAAAAAATACACCATCAAACTACATAGATAGTGCCCCAACTCGTTGGCGTATTTTGTGAACTAATCCGAGTCGGTGTTGTCAAGCTGATAAATGGGCCGTTTCGCCAATTTGATGGATGAGAAATTGACCGCAATATATACCGCAAGAAAGCAGAAACACCAAATTCATTGAATAGTGTTTGTAAAATTCTCCTCCTTCAAAATAGGGTTATTTCATAAGGGGGAGTCGGGGAACAGTGGCCCCCTGCTCTCAAAAAGGTTCTTAACCACCAAATTTGGTAACATCAAGCGCTGTTTCTTGCTAAGGAATCAGGTGAGGCGAGAATAAAGAACAATGCTTAACTTTAAGTAATTTTAAGGAAAAACATTTTCTTTGTTTCCATGATAACTATTAATTCATACTCAGGACTGGCATTATGAAGTGCTTTTGTAACATGCCTGTTCCTGGATATCATAAATGATATCCTGGATATCATTTATGACCCGCATAAAGAGCGCTGTTTTAGTCTTAATTTAATTTGCCCAAAATAAAGAGTGCTGCTCTTGACCAAAACAAATTCTGGCTTACATAGGGAGCGCTGTTCTGGTCCTCATCGAACTTATACTCTAAATAGCTCTCTTTTGGTCCTCAACAAACTAGGCCTTACAAAGGAGGTGCTGTTCTGTTCCTCAACGAACCTGTATCCTATCCTACTTAGAAATCACTGTTATGGTCCTCAACGTATTTTTACCCTACATAGAGAGCGCTATTCTGGTTCTCAACGAATATATACATACTCGTATTGTAGGGTATATGTTCGTCGAGGAACAGAACAATGCTCTCTATGTAGGGCATAAGTTCGTTGAAGGCTATAACAGCTTTCGCTATGGCAAAGCTCACAGATGTCGGCCTTCCTTTGGGAGAACCAGTTACGGCTTGACCTCTACCCGGACCTGCTCTTAAATGGGGTGCGTCCGGAGTGGTGGGATTGCATCGTTTCCTTGTTCTTGTTTTCGACCGATGCCTCACCTGAGAGGCTGAGATTCGCAGCCTTAGCGTCTCTTGTACATGCGCCATGGACATTCTTTGCTTCCTGACATTCAGCACTCGGGCTGCTGATAGGTATAACGCTTTGTTGCTTTATCAGTTCTTTGTTCTCTCTAAGCTTGACTACTGATGCGAGTTTTACGTATCTGCAGTCGAGTGTGAATTGCGGAAGGTGGACGTGATAAATCACACCGGTCTCTGGCTGGTGACTTGTGCCTTTCACACTTCCACTATTGAGACCCTGTTTGTTGATGTTAGGAAGATTACATTTGCTTTCTGCTTGAACAGTGTACTTTGTACAGGCGTGAATGGCGTCTAGCTCTGTCGAAAGTGGCCCTCATTGCATCCGTGGGCGATTCAGATAGTGCATATGGCGCCGAAGGAGGCCCCTCAAACCCTAAGCCCTTCGGGCCAGAAAACTCTTTCGAAGGGTTGGCGTAGCTCTCGGTCCGGTGGCGATTCTGGCCAGACGTCACCCTGTGGGTGCCTCCCAAAGCCTATACAGGGACGGAAGTATTAAGTTGATCCTTCTTGAAGCACAGTTCATCTCACGTTGGATGCGTGCCCAGTGTACACGGATGGATCCAATTCCGAAGATAGGGTCACCTTCCATGCCTTATCCCCATCCCCTCTGTTTGAAGTCGGCGTGGCTCTATTGGGTGCTCTGTCTGTCTTCACGGCCGAGCTGGTTGCAATACCCAGCTTTGAAAGGAGATAAGGCGTTGGCCACGATTCGGAGACCGTGTCGTGATTAATAGGGACTCACTAAGCCGCAACTCTTGACAATTGGATGGCTTCTGCTTGTCAACTGCCAATTTGCTTATTACTCACAAATTCTCGATTCGGTTAAAATCTGTCGAATTCCCGGGCCAAGGTTTCAAATATTTGTTTTATTTACAACCAAGAACTTTGTTATCTTTTTGCTTTGTGAAAAAGTGCGCCAGTATAAAGAAAAAATACATTTATCCTCTCCAAATTTCTCCTGCACTGTTGGGAAAAGGTACTGAGGAAGTACGTTTTAGCATCATCTTTAGTTCATGGCAGTGTTCTTGAGTAAAATTGTTAGTGCTTCAGTTCCCTTAAATGAGAAGCAACCCAAGGTATGGAGAGTGTTGGATGCTTCATCGTTGGTACGACACAGGATTCATGAAATCTCACCTCTTTTCTCCTCCTAACGTGGGATCTTCCAAGAGGGCTAAACAAGCGTACGGGAGCTTCATCAGAGAATATCACTTTGCCCTCGTCATAAACAGTCTATTCTAAATATTTTCTACAAAAGTGGAGCCTATCCCTAAGGTTCTGTTTGGTGAGATGAGGCTTTTTTGCAGCCATTTTTAACTTGAAATCTTTTCGAAAAGTCTCAGCCTCACTATGCACGCTGAAGCTTTCACACCTGCTTCTTTCCAATCGCGAGCAAACTTGGCCCTGGAAGCAATCTGATCCTTGAACTGGGGCCTTATCAAGAGGTGATCTTGGCGTTCATTTGAAGCTTTTTTACGCCCAGAAGACCTCTTCACAGGGGTGTAACAAGTTTTTTTAAAGTCATTAATGATTCTAAGGATGATGCTCCTTGGTGCAATATCCTTAGTAACTCTTTCCTTGCATTTCAGGCCACTTTGGTGCAAAACAACAATGGTTGGACGCTTTTCTTTGGAAACTAAAACATTTCTGGATTTAAAATAGATTCAAACATTTATTTTTACGAAAAAATATTACGAAAGAGATTGTAGTCATCATTTTACCCTTTTGCTGGAATAGCAAAGCTCCAGGGACTGACACTGACCTCCTATAGGACCCGAACCAGAACCTAACTTTTTATTCAGAAAAGGCAGTAATTTTTTCATATTATTTTTTGAAATGCTGAATTTTAAATATACCTAAAATAATGTAAATATTAGAATAATAATTCCTATCACGTAAATTAGAAGAAATATATGAAAAACAAAAATATTAGGCTCAAATCCTTTGACCATGACTGCAGAGAGCGATGTCCTGGTCTTCTGTTTATCAACTAACTTATGCTTTACTTAAACAGCTCTGTTCACGTTCACATAGAAGCTCTGCCCCACATTTGGAGCGCTGTTCTTCGTGCTCTAAATGCCATACTAAAGCAGCTCTGTTAACGTTCAAAAGAACATCTGCCCCAAACTTGGAGCGCTGTTCTTCGTTCTCTAAATGCCATATTATTATGGACTTTGCGGCTATCCTTTCGACTATATTATTCCCTTTCTCTGTTTTCTTATCTGTCCGCTCTATTTCTCTTCTTTCATCTAAGCAAAATTATCGCTGTATTATACGGTCTTGTAAACCGCAAACACATATACGCACACGTTATAGTTCTCTGCGAGACATTGTGTAAGTCAGTGTGTGGAGTTGTGTAATTTGAGATGATTTAATCCCATCTGGTACATCCTCTTTGATTTACTTTTTGGACTAATGGCCCCTAGTAGTTTCTTCTTTTGGTTATTCTCACAATGTAGGTACCTTTCAATAGTTTATTCCTTCCCTTAACTTGACCACTTTCTTTACGAACCTCTTAACAAAATTGGTGTCGAAGATTTCTTGTACATTTTTGATCTTTTTCTCACTATTTATTCCCCATTATGTCTTCTTTATCTGGGCCTTACCTTGCGTTTACTTGGGCAGGATTCCATCCATCGACGACCCCTAACAATTTACCCGAGTCTCTCCTTAAGAGAGGGGTATAGGAGGGGAATGAATGTGAGCGGAAGAGAAGCTAGGCCTGGTGGGCAACGTGGGCTCCAGGAGGCTCCTGGGTGTTGACAGTTCGGACTTTTGAGGGCATTCAAAAGGGATTGGGTACATCTCCCGGGCTAATTATAATCGAGGTGGTCGAATTCAATATTTAACCTTTTTTCTCTTCATCTTCGCTTTTCCTCTATCTGTTAGTCCACCCTAACACCCACCCCCGCCGCCACGCAACATCATGTCCCCAGGGATTCGGGTGCTTGGTGAAAAATAGCCACAATGGTGCAGTTGAAATATGGAGAGGAAGGGAGAGAGAGAGCTACAAGGAGCTACAACGAAAATAAGTAGTCTAGAAGACCTTACGCTTCATACAAGGAGGGTACTTTTGGCGCAATCCTTGAAGGTGTCCGTTGGCAACGTCAAAGATTACTCGTGAGGACCTTAACGGTGATTTCGCAAGACTTTATCCAGTCTTGACTTGAACTGGTCAACAGATTCACTGTTGACAACTTCCGTCGGAAGTGCGTTCCAACTACCGCAGATACTGTAACCTATCTTTGTAACTCTTGTGTCTGATAGAGGAAATAAGTTTGGTTGCCCTGGCTTGCATACGTTCCAATCTCTCGATATTCTTTAGGGACGAAGGACTCAAAATTGCACGGCATACTCCAGGTGCGGTCGGACGAGGGAGTTGTGCAGACACAGTACTATCTCTTTGTTCCGATATCCAAACTGTCGCTTTATATACCCTAAAATCCTTTGGGCTTTCTTCTCCACCTCAATATACTGTTTCGAGAACTTGAGGTCACCAGTGATAGTTACACCCAAGTCCTTCTCAGTGTCGGTGGATTCAAAAGCAGTGTCCTTAAGGATATAGGGTGATTGGGGGTTTCGGTGGCCGATATGCATCACTTTGCATTTGCTCACGTTGAAAGGCATTTGCCACGTATCACACCAGTCCCCAATCGTCCGAAGATCATCTTGCAGGCTGGCAGTATTTCCATCCTTTGCAACTTCCATACGAAGCTTGGTATCGTCGGCAAATTTGGAAATCTTGGCAACCATGTCACCATCCATGTTGTTGACGTAGAAGATAAATAGTAGTGGTCCCAGGACAGAACCTTGAGGCACCCCAAATAACATTGAGAGAGAGAGAGAGAGAAAGAGGGTGTTACAAGGTTTTACAAGAAAAAGAAGTACCCTAGTAGACCTTCAAAGAGGGTATCTTTGGCGTGACAGTTGAGCAGTAGGGTGGATCGAAAAAGGGATAAAGTTTGCAAAGAATTTTGAAATTCATTCTCCCACCCTGATTTTATGATGGACACAACATCACAAACTATTTTGTTGAAATTTCAGACTTCTATATTAATATTTTCAGGTTTCTCAAAGCAATTGAAATTTTGAAAAAAAAGCATAGATGTCGGAAAATTCTATCTATTTGTTTTCAAACTTCAAGTTGTTACATCAACATTTATGTCCTATAATTTTCATAAAACTTTTAAAAAATATATTTCCATAAAACTTTACAATTAATACTTCTACTTCCATTTTATTGAATAAAACTAATCTATTAACTAGTCATAAATCTTCCTTCCTTTTCTTCCGTTTGTTTACATGCAACCTGTAGATTTTTATCATCATCACTTTGAAATAGAAGAAATTGAACAATTAAGTCAAATCTTTAAATTTTCACTATTATTCAATATCCATTTATTCAATGCAATTAGATTTTTGTAGTGTTATTACCTTTCATTACGAAGTACTTTTTGGTATTAAATGAGGGTATTTTTCTCCTAGACTTAATTCTACTCCTTATATAGCCGTCCTGTTTGTCTTTTCCATAAACTGCTAGTGACGCTTCTGTGACCAGTTTGATGCATCTCTCAACCGCTTGTGTGTGACAAGGAAACTTCGCAATATCCAATTTAGATTGTTGAAGGATAAATTCTTTAAGTTGCTCATCAGAGAGCGTCCTCGTCAGCGGAGGTTTGGTCACAACGGTCTGCTGCCAATTAATTAGGTGGATTTACTCGTCAGCTTCAAAGTTTATTTCTGAGATCTTGAAAGTGCGTATTGATTTCCCTTTATAATCTTTTCGTGATTTCATGATTCTTCTCCATGCGAGTTCCTGGATATGATTTCTTTCATCTTGCAGCATACAGAGAAGAATGTTTTCCGTATGTGAAAAATTTGCATTTCTTTGAATCAATGGGGCAACTATATCTTTAATCTGTTTGTTCATCCCTTGTAGTGATTGCGCTGTCTTGAAGAGGTTGTGTGCTCCATCTTACGAGGCACACAAACCAGCATGGCGCATACACCTTCATGGTGAACAAGACAATGGATTTCAGTGTGTCAGAATGGTCGAAATTCGAAACATATAATCGAAGTTTCCAATTTGTTGTTGTAAGCCATCGTGCATGCAATATTTTTCCAGGACCCTTACGAGCTATTTTAGCAGAACATTTACCTTGTGAGATAAATAGAAGGATATCAAACAGATACTTTTGATCAGGGCTCAGACTTCCTCTGTCAGCAGACGACAAGTTAGTCGGAATTGGCTCAAATTCAACAACACTTAGAGTCTCACATTTATCCAGTTGTTTCCCTATAGGTCCGACAAATCCACGAGGCCCCGTTGTTTTCCCATCCAAATTGTTGATGAGATGGCGCAATGGGAGCTTTTTTGTATGGAGCTGGCAAATAAACTAATGCAGTGGTCTATTAAGTTTTTCTTCTAACATTCTGATCACACCTCCTTTTGTTCCTGTATTCACAGCCGTTTCATCGCATCCCACAGCAACGAGTTCATGAGTTGCGATGTTATGTGATTCTAGATACGAGAATATTGCGTCGCATATAGTTTTGCAGAACCTGTTTTCATTGTCAGGTGTCCAAGGTATTCTGAACCAGGTTCTTCTATCATAGAGATGTGCTCTTCCATTATCTTCTTCTTGTGATGAGTTCCCTCCATCGTCTCAACAAAAAATGTGCTATCTTTTCTACCATCAAAATATATAAAGTATAATGGCTTATCCGATCTAATTTCTTGCTGTAGTGTAGTACGTTCGTTGACAAGCTCTCTTCTAACTTTTGACCTGTCCACTACTACAGAAGTTTGTTTGCCTTTAATTGACGATAAGTCCTTAAGAATTGAACTTGTTATTAAAGCTGCACACATTCTGACAATTTTATTCGTTTAGATGATGTCTTGCATGCAAATTCTTTGTTTACTTCTTAGCGTTTCACGGATGAAGAAAGCTCATAGGCGCTACCTTCGTCAGCATAATCTGTTTCTGCGCTGGAGGAAGGAAGAATCACTTCGATATTATCTATCGAAGTAGAATGTTGATTTAAGAGAAAATACTCACAATTCTTCCTAACTACACTAAATATTCTTCTTTGCCATATCCATAGTTGTTCGTTGGTCTTCTAAAAACGTTTGCTCCAATGGCAGCACCTTCTTTTCATTGCTACAAGAACAGTTTTCAGAGCTATCGCATTTAAAACACGAAATATCAAACAATTATTCTGCATTCTTTGTAACATTGTCACATTTCTGTTTGAATGATGTCACATTTTTCCTGCTAATATTTCTCATTAAAGCGTGATATTTTGAATAATAAGTTCAGATTCTTTTTCTAACTGCCTCTATTGATACAGGGGATTTATGCCGTTTTCCCACTAGAAATTAACTTCTTTGCTACTAATGTGATAATTTGCTTAATTGGCGGGTCTTTTCTATTGTGGTACTTTTCCTTTTCTCGCTCAAACAAAAAACATTTTATAAAATCTTTATAAGTTAGCAAAACTCGTTCACTAATGGCTCAGGGGTCGCCAAACAAAGGGCTTTGAACTTCCTGACGCGTTCTAGGTTTAAATGCCTTAATTAAATATTGTTTTAATTTGTTTCTTTAGCTTTGAAATATAATAAAATGCGTTTAAATATTTATTGTACACTATAAATAACTGTTCTTAAATACAAATAGAAGAATGTGATCAAAACAATAGACACTAGACAGAGCCACACACACACACACACACACACACACACACACACACACACACACACACACACATCCACTTCCAACAAGATCCTCCGCGCTACTGAAACATAATTGTCACGTACACCGCTAAAATATGTCATTGAGGAACCTCTAAATATCAATCGATTACTTTCAGATTTCATTTACTTGTTCATTAAAATACAAAAATTATTTATTTGAGAGTATAAATTCTAAATTTGAATTTAATTTTCAGATATAATCCACGAAATTCAAAATTTAGTTGAAAATCGCATTACTTGCAATTTTCAATGGCATTTAGGAACCTTTAAAAATTATTATAGCAAAAAATCATTTAAAAGGTTTAATTTGACAGATAACCCCATAAAAAAATCGTGGTGGAAAAATAAATTTCAGAAAAAATGTTTTTCATTCCATCTTATTGAGCAGGCGCAGTCCTCGAAAGTGTCAATTGACGCTCTCGAAGAACACTCGCACAATGGTTTAAATGCCCCAACGGCGATTTTTCAAAATTGCTGTTGACAACTTCCACAGATGCTGTATGTGAAAAATGCCCACAGAGATCACGGTAAGAACGCTTCAGTTCAAGTTTGTAGCCGTGATTTCTAGTTCTGCCCTCGCTAAGCTGGAAAATATCCCTGTAGTCTACATTATCGAAGCTTCTAAGTATTTTAAACACTTCGATAAGCTGACCACGCAGTCTCCGGGTCTCCAACGAGAAGAAATCTATTTCCCGTAATCTATCTTCGTAACTCTTGTGTCTGATAGAGGAAATAAGTTTGGTTGCCCTGGCTTGCATATGTTCCAATCCCTCGATATTCTTTAGGGACGAAGGACTCAAAATTGTACAGCATACTCCAGTTGCGGTCGGAAAAGGGATTTGTACAAACAGAGTACTATCTCCTTGTTCCGTTATTCAAACTGTCGCTTTATGTAGCCTAACATTCTTTGGGCTTTCTTTTCCACCTCAATACACTGCTCCAAAAACTTGAGGTTATTAGTGATAGTTACACCCAAGTCCTTCTTAGTATCAATGCATTCAAGAGCAGTGCCCTTAAGAATATACAGTGATTGGGGGTTTCAGTGATCGATATGCATCACTTTGCATTTGTTCACGTTAAAAGGCATTTGCCACGTGTCCGACCACTCCACAATCTTCTTGTAGGCGGGCAGTGTTTCCTTTCTTTGCAACGTTCATACCAAGCTTGGTATCATCGGGAAATTTAGAAATCTTCACAACCGTGTCACCATCTATGTCATTAACATAGATGATGAACATTAGTAGTCCCAGGACAGAACCTTGAGGAACACCGCTATAAACGGGCACCCACTCAGAATCCTGTCCATTCAACACCACCCGTTGCCGTCTGCCATTTAGCCAGTTCTCTATGCAACTTGCTACATTTCCGTCTATGCCCAGCACACGCACTTCTAAAAGTCTGAGTAGATTACATTCATCGCCTTTTTCCGATCGTACTCAATGAACACGAAGTGGAAGAATTCCACAAGATTCGTCAGGCATGACCGTTGCCTTCGAAAACCGTGCTGAGAACTCTTCAGTAGCAGGTTCGACTCTAAATATGACGTTATTTTGTCCACCATCATGCTTTTTATGAGTTCACCAACAATCGAAGATGATCTAATAGGTTGGTAGTTCGACGGTTGGTTAGAGTCTCATTTCTCGAAGATAGGTGCCACCTCGACCTCACGCCAGTCTCAATGAACGCCCTCACTCCTGATTGACACGTTGAAGATTGTGTCCAGATGTCGTGACACTTCATCATGCCCTTCTTTCAACGCTTTAGGTAGAAACCCATCGTGGCCAGGGTACTTGTTGTTCTTCGGGTCAGTGATTTTTTTTCTACTTCAGTTTGGGTGAAGTCCATTTCCTCCAGCTTCTCCCCTAAGTAAGAATCCGTGGGCTAGGGGATCGGACCACACTCTTCAGTGAACATTGAAGAGAAGTAATCGTTCTGTAAGGTTGAATTTTCTGCAACTGAGTGCTTTAATGCCCCTTCCTCATTCACCAAAGGGCCAATCGTGCGACGGATTAGCTTATGGCTGTTTACATAACCAAAGAACTCCTTGGGGTTCTCTTTGCAAAGTCTCGTCACTCAGAGCTCCTCGACACGCTTTGCCGCCAATATGCTGGACTTCAGTCTCCTAGCTAGCTTAAGGTACTCATCAAAGTCACCAGAAATCTTTGACTGCAGGTACACAGTTCTCTTTTCCATCAGCAGTTGACCAATTTCTCGATTAAACCACCTTGGTTGAACAGAAGACCGACGCAATCTTTTCACAGGAATAAATCGTGATTGAAGACCATGAACGTAGTTTTGAAACTATTCCACAAATCTTAAACATACTCACACCCTTCCAGCCTTACATCAGCCAATCCAGCACGAAGACCTGCAAAGTCTGCTCTTCTCAAATTAATTTCCTAGATTCACGAGTCGCAGACTCTATCTTAGGGGCCTTGACTACAAATCTAGCTAGTCGGTAGTCACTGCTACCGAGTTCCTCACCTACAGAAGCCCCTTAACGATGTCATCCTCAGAGGTGAAAACCAAGTCGAGAATATTATTGCCTCTCATCGGCTCTCTCACTCATTGAGTCAGGAACTAGTTGTTCGCGAGCTCCAGGAGCAGTGCGTTCTCGCCCCAAGGTTCTCTGGTTTCCCAGTCAACTTGGGGTTTGAAGTCTCCCATGACGATACACACTCTGTCTTCAACAAGTTAAACCAGCAGCCGGTACAGATCCTTGTCCTTTTCAACGAGTTGGGCAGGGGTCTACACAGCAGCAGGGTCCTGTATCTGGCAGGACCTATCTCTAGGTCTACCCCTAGTAGCTCATGGTCGGATACAATATTGCAGTTCGTTGTTTTACATACATCCCTAATATACAGCATCACACCGCCACCCTCTCTGTCTGGCCTATATTTTAGGAAGAGTTGGTAACCAGGAATCGTAAATTCGCCCTCAAAATCTCGTTTTGAGGTTTTTACCCACAACTCTGTTATGGCCACCATCTCAGGTTCTTCAGTCGCTATGAGACCATGAAGTTTAGAAACATTTTCCTTATTGACCTCGCATTAAACAAAAGAAATTTCAGGGATTGCCCGAATGTAGGACTTCCTATGCTCTTCCGTTTCCTGTCTTGTTCGTCTCTTTATTCCCTGTTGGTGGCGTGGTGGCACCCTTTCTAGCGACCTCCGAGAAGGTCGTTTCAGGAGTGACACGGGCGTACTGGCGCACGTCCGCCTTCGCTCTGGGCCACACACTCCTTTGGGTCCGCTCCACGATATCCTGGAAAGGAAAGATGCACTCCATCCCTTTGGTAGAGATCGTTCCTACCATAAAAGGTGCGGTAAGGGTCCACAACAAACACCCCCTCCGCCGTACACAAATCTGCCTGGCGTCGGTTCAAATAAACGTTCCTCGATTGAGCGTCCGGGTTGGACCACGACATGTCTGCTGGTTTTCAACCCACAGTAGTCCACAGCTCCCTTTACCGTGACGAGAATCTTATTTTTAGGGCCTACTCTACCTCTTCTGAGGTAGAGGTCGTTACCACTTACCATAAGGGCAACGAATGAACTCTCAGAAATCTGAGATTTCTTCGCCCCTACTCTGATTTGGGTATTTCCCCATCCTGGCAGGCAGCATACCTTCACACTAGTGCGAAGGCGGGCCGCTAACAGAGGTTGCAGATCCCGTACTTGAGAATCACTTATAAGGTTGACCCTCGCACATTTGGCTGCAAAGGATAGAGAGTCTTCCCTTTCGGAAGCGACGTATCTGTTTCCTCTTTCTGCTCCATATTTCTCTTCTTTTTCTTCTTCTTCTTCTTCTTCTTCTTCTTCTTCTTCTTTTTTCCTATCTTCCTTTGGCTTCTCTTCTACTTTTTCTAATTTCACTTCATCTGTTTCTACTCTGCCGGACTAAAAGTCCCCCAGCTTAGCTAGCTTAACTCGTGCAGATCGCGTAAGCTCTCTCACCGGCGGCAAGATGATTGTTGAGAGAGAGCAAGAGAGAGAGGGAGAGAGATTGAGAGAGAGGGGAAGAGATTGAGAGAGAGAGATAGAGAGGGGTGGAGAGATAGAGAGAGAGGCAGGGAGATGGAGAGAGAGAGAGGGAGGGAGATATGGATAGAGAGAGAGCAAGCGAGAAAACGAGAGATTGAGAGATAGCGAGAGAGATTAGGGAAGAGAGAGGGAGAGAGAGAGACAATGAAAGAAAGAATTAAATATAATGAGAGAGATAATGAAAGAGAGAATGAAAGATAATGAGAGAGATGGAGAAAGAGAATGTGAGAGAGAGAATGGGGAAGAAAATTTGGAGAGAATGAGGGAGAGAATGTGAGAGAGAATGATAGAAAATGAGAGAGAGATTGAGAGAGAGAGGGGTAGATATAGATTGAAAGAGAGGGAGGGAGATAAAAATTGAGAGAGAAGGGGAAGATAGAGATAGAAAGATAGCGAGAGAGTATATGAGAGAATGAAAGAGTGAATGAGATAAAGAGATTAATAGAGAGAGGAAGAAAGAGATTGAGAGAGAGAATAAAAGAGAGAGAGAGGAAATGGAGAGAAAGAGAGAGAGATTGAGAGAGAGACAGATATAGTGATATAGAGATAGAAAGATAGTATGATATAGAGAATGAAAGAGAGAATAAGAGAGAATAGGATAGAGAATGAAACAGACCAAGAGAGAGAATGATAGACAATGAAAGACAATGAGAGACACAATGAGAGAGACAATAAGAGAGAGAATGAGAGATAGATTAAGAGAGAAGGAGCTAGAGGTGAGGAGGATGGAAGAGGGAAGGGAGAGGAAGTGAGGGGGGAAAGGAGGTAGGGCGGAGTGAGGGAGGGAGAGGAAGGGAAAGGCAACGAGCGAGGTGGAGGGAGTTAGTGAAGGAGAGGGATAGAGATATAGTGGGACAGGGATGTAGATGGCAGGAGAGGGAGGGAGGGAGGGAGAGGGAAGGAAGGAGGGATATGATAGGGAGAGGGCGGGGAAGAGGGGGAATGAAGAGAGAAGGGGGGTGAGGGAGATGGAAGGGGAGAGGGATTTAGGGAAGGAGGGAGAGAGAGATGGAAGGATAGAGAATTAAAGAGAGGTAGGGAAGGGAGGGAGATTTAAAGTGAGAGAGAGAAAGAGAGAGGAGGAGGAGATTGGGAGACAGTTATCGGATAAATTCGGGATGGAGTGGAGAGAGAGAGAGAGAGAGAGAGAGAGAGAGAGAGAGAGAGAGAGAGAGAGAGAGAGAGAGAGAGAGAGAGAGAGTGAGAGAGAGAGAGAGAGAGAGAGAGAGAGAGAGAGAGAGAGAGAGAGAGAGAGAGAGAGAGAGAGATAATGTGTTACAAGGAGCTACAAGGGTAAGGAGTATCCTAGAAGACCTTACGGGCCATTCAGAGAGGGTATCTTTGGAATAGCAGTCGAGCAGGCACAGTTCCGCTCAACGGCTTACGTGCCCAAACGGCAAATTTTCAAGACTTAGTCCCGTCTTGACTTGAACTGATCAACAGAATTACTGTTGACAACTTCCAGTGGAAGCGCGTTCCAGCTACCGCAGATGCTGTATGTCGAAAATCTCCCACACAGATCGCGGTGGTAACGCTTCAGCTCAAGTTTGTAGCCGTGCTTTCTAGTTTTGCCCTCACTAAGTTGGAAAACATCAGTGTAGTCTACATTTTCGAAGTCTCGAATTATTTTAAACACTTCGATAGGGCTCAGCACGCACTCTCCGGGAATCCAACGAGAACAGATCTAATTCTCTTAATCTATCGTCGTAACTTTTGTGTCTGATAGAGGGAATAAGTTTGGTTGCCCTGGCTTGCACACGTTCCAATCTCGCGATGTCCTTTCGAAACGAAGGATTTCAAAATTGTACGGCATACTCCAGTTGCGGTCGGACAAGTGAATTGTACATACAGAACACTATTTCTTTGTTTCTATATATAAACTGTTGCTTTATATTGCCTAACTTCCTTTAGGCCTTTTTCTCCGCCTCTATGCATTGTTTCGAGAACTTGAGGGCACTAGTGATTGTTACACCCAAGTCCTTCTCGGTATCAGTGCGTTCAAGAACAGTGCCCTTAAAGATATACCGTGATTAGGCGTTTCGGTGGCCGATATGCATTATTTTGCATTTGTTCACCTTAAAAGGCATTTGCTACGTGTCCGACCACTCCCCAATCTTCCGGAGATCTTCTTGTAGGCGGGCAGTGTTTCCTTACTTTGCAACGTTCATACCAAGCTTGGTATCGTCAGCAAATTTAGAAATCTTGGCAACCATGTCACCATCCATGTCATTAACATAGATGATGAAAAGTAGTGGTCCCAAGGCAGAACCTTGAGGTACACCGCTGGTAACGGGCACCCACTTAGAAGCCTGTCCATTCCACACCACCCGTTGCCGTCTGCCGCTTAGCCAGTTCTCTATCCAACTAGCTACCTTTTCGTCTATACCCAGTGCACGCACTTTGCGGAGAAGGCGGCGATGTGGTACCTTATCAAAGGCTTTTTGAAAGTCAAGGTCCCCCGCATCCACCGCTTTATCTCGATCATGCTCAGCGAAATTGAACTGGAAGAATTCCACAAGGTTCGTTAGGCATGACCGGTGCCTTCGGAAACCGTGCTAGGAACTCTTCAGTAGCAGGTTCGACTCTAAATATGACGTTATTTGGTCCACCATCTTGCCCTCCATGAGTTTACCAACTATCGAAGTTAAACTAATTATTCGGTAGTTCGACGGTTGGCTAGAGTTTCCTTTCTTGAAGATGGGAGTCCCCTTCGCCTCACGCAGTCTCCAGGAACGCATCCGGTCCGGATTGACATGTTGAAGATTGTGTTCAGATGTTGTAACACTTCATCGCGCACTTCTTTCAACATTTAGAGATACGGCTTGGAGATGGGAGAGAAAAAGAGAGCGGGTGATAGAGGAGACGAAAATGGGATACAGAGGGGGAGAGAGATGGGGGAGGGGGAAGTGAGAGGTAGAGAGACAAGGATAGAGAGAGGGTGAAGAATGAGAGGGGTGAGAGAGGTATCGGGTGTAGAGAGGGGAAGAGAACGAGATAGATAGATAGATAGATAGAGAGAGAGAGAGAGAGAGAGAGAGAGAGAGAGAGAGAGAGGAGAGAGAGAGAGAGAGAGAAGAGCTAGGCTAAGACACTTAGAGATCTGTTAAAGAAGTAGTACACTGAAGAATAGGATAAGGTCACACGCTCTATCCAGTGGTGTTGCTCTTGCTGTTTCCCCATGTCTGCTGGAGATCTCTTGACTGCTTGCCTTTTTGCGATATGAGGTGGCTGGATTGGTTAGTATTGCCCTTCACCCAGACTTCAGCCACGCTTCAGCAGGACAACCAGGTGCTATGCTGGTATTCGGTAGCTCACTCCACTGTCAGATTAGTAAAATGCGACTGTAAAAGGTCGCCGAAACCAAAGCCCATCCCTGGGTGATGTTAAATCAACAGTGTTGTTCTCCAATATGATGATGCCATAACCGCAACTAGTTTGGAATACGAATATTCTTGTGAGACGCTTCTGTTTTTACACTTGTGCTTGGCTTACATGAACATGGTGACACACAATGAACTCCATTTTTGCGGATGGACTGCATGCACCAATTCCTATATTTATTGTTTCATCAGAAAGATTTATGTTGTGTCACCAAGAGATTCATGGCTGGTCAGAAAGATTTACGTTGTACATCAAAGCAAATCTTGACTTCAGAAAGAATTATGATATGCCTAAATGCCAGACATTTTGGGTTTACCTCATAATTTTACATTTTCTTATTAATTTTCGTTATTACAATGAACTTCACAGTTTTTTTGGTTACTTTCATGATGTTAAGGCATTTTTGAAGCTTTTAAATGAGGCTTGGGTCAATGACTTAGCCAAGTACAAACATCTCTGCTGAATTTGTCAAAGTTAAGTCACATCAGATGCGATTACTCAACGGACAGAGCCGACATAGAGTTGAGCTCGCTTAAGTTGATGATGTATTGATTCCTGGTTTTAATCAAAATGGACTAGGACCCGTTTAAATGACCTAGGGAATGGAGGGCAAACACACAAACAAGGGGGACCCACATGTGGAACCAAGTAATATTTTCCTCTTGCTTTCAAGGGAGATTCCGCGTTTCCTTTGAAGTTGACATGTAGGAATGTTCTACATAAGCTATAACACTACATAGCAATAGTCTTGTTTCTATGATTTTTTTCATATTTTTATCTGTAGCTTTCGCCGCTGAGTTTAATTATTACCACAGTTTTGCATATTTTTTACATTTTCTTAGTTTTTCATTAGCGGAAGGTTGGGGGTCTGTATTCTCCATTTGGCTGGTTTAAGCTATTCCTTAAATATTCGAGTTTTTACACCGAAAAAAATACATTCGAACCCTCATTAAAAAAATCATTTGATTTTATTAATTTCATTTTTAAAATTAAATCCAGTCTCTTATGTTGAATGAATAAATTTAAGCTCAAGCCCCATCGCGGGGAGCTATTGGGCACGCCATTGTGGGTATTTTGGTCCGGTTGACTCAAACATTAAACCTGGTGTAAGATATATGGAGATTGTCGACAAGAAAAATGCAGATAGGTTACTACTAATTATTTAAAAAGTAGTCCTGGAACTACCGTGATGAATGAAAGGCTAATAGTCGCATACAACAAGATCTTGGATTTATTCACAGGACTATGAATCATTCGCTTTGTTTGGTACACCCAAATTATTGGAATCGGCAAAGAAATTTCCAAAATTAAGGAAGGGATGTATGAGATCACACATAGATTCATACTTAGACGAATTTATGTGGTATGAAAGACCAATTAACAATACTTTTTTCTAATTTTGTGATACCATTTTCTTACAAGATTCTTTAAATTAAAATTACGATGACAAAATTTAATTTTATAACCTTTGAATTGTTTTAATTTAAACTAAATAAGATGCTACACTAGCTGTGATTGTACATTAGGAGAATGGTGGGGTCTAAAAGCTACATTAAGGGAAAGTTGAGGTGCGGATTCGACATTAGGGAGTATAGTTGGGGAGTGTATTCTCCATTTGGGTTACTCGGGGTCCAAATTCTACATTTGATCCCTCCCCTAAAGCGATATGCCTCGTTTAGTTCCGATTTTGTAAGGATATTGCGACAATAACGTTTATTTTCACCTTTTACAGATTTAGGAACTGTAAATAAAATAAAAACAAAAAAAGAAGAAAAATATTTACATTGGAAATGCTTTGAATATCCTGCATTTCTAGAGGGAATGTTTTTATCTTTTCTAATTAGAGACTATATATAATCTCCCATCATGACAGTATCACATCTTCCTTAGTATCCTCTCTCTATTCTTGTGATGTCCTGATTGAATCTCTCACCATGCTCATAACTGACACCACCCAAGTTTTTACGAAAGAAAAGATGTTAATGCAAAAAAATCCATCTTCACTGACATTCGACAGCTCAAGTCTTTGAAACTCTCAATAAGCTTTGCTACCAGCTGCTTATAGTTTGTTTCTTTGTTATTTCCTATGAATCCATTAACTACATTACCAAATGCACACATGCTTCTCTTTTGACTTTTGTTATCGTTCTCTCAATTTTCTCAGACTTCAACCTTTCGTTTACTTGTGGTTCAACAAATATACCATTTTGATGTTAGCACCAGAAAGATTTGGAAACATAAGACAGAATTCTTGAAAAGGCTTCTCCTCCAAAATCTAAGGGCTTCAAAAACTTTTTTATCAATTCCAATTTTATATGAAGTGGAAATAATAAAACTTTATCAGGATCCACAAGATTCTGTCTTATGGTAGGAACATCTAACTTTCCTAGCTGTAGACAAATATCGCCTAGGCCACTTTACTTTTCGGTAATGATGATCATCAAATCTGCTATCTTATAAGCAAAGGAGACAAGAATATTTTGTGTATCCAACTTGCGAGCCAAGCAAGAAGGCAAACATTTTGAAGTCCCCACAAACATTCCACTAAAAATGAGCATAGTTGATTTTGTCAAGAAGCACCTGAATATTCATCTGTCCACAAAAATGAAATAACCACATTTAGCAACTTAAACCAATGCGAATGAAATTACTAATTCATTCTACTTAAAAGTAAAATTGATGTGAAATATTACGAGAAGTTTTCCTACATACATTTTCTGGTGGATGTGGTACTGATAAGTTATCATCATGATGGAAATCTGATAGAGATGATTGTATGTCAGGATACTGAGAAGCTTGTCTTCTGTACTTTGCAACATCTATCATTCAAAAATAGTAGTCCTCATGGTGGTTCGTCGGCTCTTTCCATACTCTGGGAATAGCTAAAGGCTTGACCATTCTTGCACCTCTCAACTATCCTTTTAGAGTAGCTCGAGAGTTTCCACATATTTTATGAGGAACCCGTGGCTTTATTTGGTCACCATTGGGCATTCCAAAGTATAGTATTGTTCGCTATCCAGAATTTGTCATCTTTCACGATTTTATGTGATATATGTGCTTTATCCCAATACAATATCCGCACACGTAACAAAAAGTATCGGTGGAATTTTCTCCTCCTCTACAAGCCATACTCAAGAAAGCTAAAATTATATCCTAGGAAACAATCTGAAACAGAAAATATATATTAAATTATAGAATATATAAATCATCCTAAAAATCAATGTACATATTTCTGTAAGGGTTAATGACGAACAAAAAATAATGACATTTTTGGAATCAACTTAGTAAATTGAGAAATTAACAGTAGAAATGAGATGAGATGAAAGAGAAAGTGGGAGAAAAAGTTTCTGATCTCCGTGCCCCTCCCCCACCCCACGACCAGTCCCTCCCGGAGGAGGGACCCGATCGGTGGGAGGGGACGAGGCCTGGTTCCCCCGAGTTTCCCCGGCGCCCTCATCCCTCTGGGAATGAAGGCACCTAGGGAAAAGAGCTCTGGAGAGGAGAAGAAGAAAGAGGTAAGGATAGGACGGACTGAACTAAAGTCAAAGGCTTGAAAGTTGACCAAGTTGGCCTGTGGACCTGCTTAACATGGGACGCGGAATACGGTGTTTTTATGTTTCCCTAGCTTTTAATTGTTACAATTTTCGGTACCTGTCCCTGGTGTTAGTGTTTGGCCCATTTTCAGATAGCGGTAAAGGAGGAAGATGATTGAAGTGGAAGGAAGTTGCAGGTTTGCAGAGAGGTGCAAGTTGCGTGGAGGTTACGCTAATAATCTCTGTACTATAAACTAATTTTAAAGTTAAATTCGAAATAAGTTAGAGTAAATGTGTGTTTGTTTGTTTATTTCTGTAGTTGTTTTGTTATTATGTTATGTGTGTACGAGGTAGGCGTTCAAACCGTTTTTAGCGTTATTTGTTTTCCTGCTATGTTAATAAGAGCTTCCATGATTCTTGTAGCATAATTCTCGTATCTGTATCTGTTGTGTGGGCTTATGTTACTTTGTTATTTATTTGTTTATTTTTCTCTTTCTTATTCATGTTGTTTTTCCTTTTTCGTTCATTTGCACTTTTTGGTTAGTTTGGTCATTCCTTGTGGGTGTCAAGTCCAATCCGGTGAGTTTGTCATTATTCGGTAAATTTTTGTCACAATCTGGTTTTCTTATTTGGTTTACACGTAAATCTCTTCCTCTTCCCTTTGGTCCGCTTTGTTTTTAGCACTAGGAAACAACATATGTTGTGTCCATCCTACCCCTCGTGCTATTTGATTATTTAGTTCCTCTCCTATTTCTTCTTGTGTTTTTCTTGATTTTTTTTTACTCTTTTTTCACTTATTTTGTTTAATTGTTTTATTTTCGCTTCAATGTGTATGTCTCTTTAGTTTTTTCTCTCTAATCGTCACGTGTTCGTAATTATGTATACTGCCTTATTCTGTATATGTTGCATTCTTATTAAGTTGCTTCTTGAAACCGTATACATGGCAATAGTTGGATATATCAAGGTAGGCTGTATCATGGCCTGGTAGATCTTTTTCTTATTTTTCATGTTTAGATTTCTTAATCTGTAGAGTAAAGTTAGCATGCCTCTTGCTTTGTTTATTCTTTCAGTCACGTGTTTCTTGTAACCATTTTTGTTAATAGTTAGCCCCTAATTCTTGCCTTCACCGTTATACCTGTATCGCTCTCCATCTATGTAAACGTTGGATATTTTTCTGCGATCCATGGGTGTAATTTTAAATTTATCTTTATTCATTTTAATTTTCCATTTGCGTTCATACTTGTTTAGATTTTCTATTTCTGTTGCCGTTACTCTGGCCTGCATCTGAGGGTTCCGATAAACACAGGGAATTAATTGAGTAAAATCATCTACGTATTGTATGTTCACACAGCCCTCGTTCCTGGATGGGGGAATTCGGAGGTATACACTGAGTATACCAAAGGACTTAAACACCCTCCCTGAGCGAGGCTCGCATTAAGCTTGAATTTTTCACCTTGGTAATTCCCCGTGTCTATCTATGCATATCTTTCCATGACGTATTCGGATAAAATTCTTTCCAAATATTTGTTCATTTCCAGTTTTAGAATTTTATGTTGTATGCCTCTTTGTCACACTTTATCAAATGCCTTTGCTACGTCCCGGCATACAATGTCCATACTGCATTTCTCTCCTTTCACTTTGCTTATTTTTTCTGTAATCACGCTGAGTGCCATCTCCGTATCCCTGTTCTTTCTGAATCCAAATTGTTGATTGTTTCAAAGATTGTTTTCTGTGAGATATTCATTTAACCTTGTGTTCAGGATTTTTTCGAACACCTTCCCGATGAAGTCGAGAAGGGATATAGGTCGGAAGTTTTCGACCTCCGAAGGTGGTTTTCCCGGCTTCGGTATGAATATCATTTTGACTATCTTTAACTCATCGGCGAAGAATCCCGTATTTATACAGGCGTTAAACACTTTCCTTATCCCTTCGAGTATATTATCCGGTGTTTCTATATAGTTTTTTTCTGGTGAGGTCCGATTTTCCAGGGGCCTTTTGTTTAAAGTTTGAGATGGTATTCTTTAATTTCTCGATTGTGATTTTGGTGTTAAATCCATCGTTCGCATACCGTTCCTCTTCTACGTATTGATCTGGGAAAGTCCTCTCAATCCGTTCATTTCGTTCGTCAATTATTTTGTTTTCGAAATCTCTATCGTAATTTTCGTTTTCCTCTTCGCCGATGTTGAACACTCCTTTCCAGTGTTTCCTGAACAATTTTTCAATTTCGTGTTCATCTTTGATTAATTTCCCGTTTCTGTCCTTAATCTTTATTTTTTCTTTACCTTTAGTATTTCCCATTGTTTTTATCTTTTTCCCAAATTCTCGGGGCAATAGCTCGTTGTAAATATTTTGAACGGCTATGTCCCAGTATTCTCTTTGTTTGTCCGTTATTGCGTTTAGTAGTTCCCTCTTCTTCGTTCTCAGATTGCGATATTTTTCCTTTGACGTTCCATTTATTATTATGTCCTCGTTTATTGCTTTGATTTCTGAATTCTTAGTTTTCATTTCGTCTGTCCATATAAAGTATTTAACTGTTTTGTATGTGTTTCTGGGTATTGCATTCTCGTCAGCTGTTTGTATTCACGTCCTTATTTTTTTCAGCTCGCCGTCGATATCTTCTAAAGTAGTTCTCTTTAGTCTGTTTGGTGCGTAGTAATTCAACTATTGTTTGTATTTTTCCCAGTCTGCTCTATGGTATGCCTTTCATTTTTTAGCGGGTATTTGTATTGGTTGCTGATTCACGGAGGGTAGTGTTGCTGCAGATAACATCTACAGGTTCCATGTCGTAGTTAAAAGGAATGTTATTGTTTGCTAGGCAGATATCTGGAGTCGTCGCTGTTCTGTCTTTAATTAGCGTTGGGTACTCTGGTCCTAGTCTGTCTATTAGAGCTTGTAGGTCTTTTCCTGTTTGGTTTCTGTTCCTATATCCTGACTACATGCATCTTGCGTTCAGGTTTCCCCTAAACAAAGTTGGAAGTCTATTGTTAAATATTCTCACAAGTTATTATTTATTGGGAGTCCCGGTCGTCGCATTGGTTGGTATCCCGTAGCGATTATTGTATTGGTTAATTCCATTTTGACCTCAATTGTGAGGTAAGATTCGGTTAATCCTTGTTTTGTTTTGTACTCTATTCCTTTTTTTATTGCTATGCTGCTCCTTCTGTTGTTCGTCTGTGTGATTAAAAGCTATTACGTAATAATTCCATATTTTCAATTTGTACATCTCGAGGTTAATTCCGTGATCTGATATTAGAGTTATGTCGGGATCTATTTTTCTGAATATATTTCCGTATGTGTTTTCTTTATGGGAGAGTGGAGTTTTTTACGATTATTTACTTGTATTTTTTTCTTGTAGTTCTGCTTTTCCTTTCTGTTCTCGCCGAGATTTGGCTCTTTTCCATCTCGCATTTCGCGGCTGCTGTTTCCGGTGTTCTGTGGCGCGGTGAAACATCCTCGGTCGATTTCCTTTTTTGCTTTTTGTTTTTACACTTACTTTCTTTTGTGCTTTTTTATTGTTCTCGTCGGTACTGCTCTCTGATTCTGTTTCTTCGCTCTCTGTGTCCTCTTCTTGTTTTGATTCGCTATCATTTCTTTTCGCTTCTTTAATGAATGTCTTTTTCGTGTCCTCAGAGATCTTAATGTTGAATATATGTTCCCGGCTGTGCGATAATAATGACGTGTAAGTGAAGAATACCCGTCAATATTTTTACGTTTAGAGTCCCGTCGATTGTAACTTGAGTGGCTTGACCGTCATGCATATGTGGAATTTAATGAAGCATCTTTTCGTTGATGGATTTGAGTTTCTTTTCTCCTTATAATTTTTTTTTCTCTTCGGGCATGACATAGCCATTGTTCTATGGTTTCCTCTAAAATGTACACATTTTTTATTATTATTTGAGTAGTTCCTCCATGAATGGGGGCCGCTGCACTCCGAGCGTATCTCTTCCTTTTGGGGGCAGTAGGCAGTTACGTGATCTTCCGTCTTATAACACCTGAAGCAAATTTGAATATTGGCGTACTGATCCCGTTAAATATTGCTGGTGGGAATTCTCATACTTTATGCAAGTCCCTTTTGTAATGATTTTGTGGCAATCTCTGTAGACTCGCACATATATTTCTTATCTCTTCTGCCTCTTTTTAATGGATAGGAAATCATATGTAGAAAAATGATTCTTGTTTCACAAAGTTATTCCAGACAAATAGTCGTCGTAACTTAGAAGTGCGTAGATCGCTGTGAGTAGTCAGATGAACCGAGCCTTCATTAACAGTAGAGAATTCATAATAAAGATATTATTTGCCCCTAAAATTGTTACATAGTGTATAATTGGATGCTACGACCTAGCTGATTGATTGAAGATAAGCCACATTGGGAATGATTAGTCATCAGATAGGGCCACAGATAAACTTATATTGCACATAGTAATAACGAGAAACTCGAATATCAAGAAAATTGTTTTTGTAGTTTTTTACTACCAAATGCCACCATCTGACGCATATCTCAGGAGATAGGAGGGGGGGGGGGGGTTACAGTTTATAAAGACATCCATATTACGTATTACCTCAATGCATCCACCGCAAATTCGACATCAAGTTTTTCCCATTCGATGACTTGCTTCACCCAATGTGGCTTAACTTCGACCAATGACGTAGGAATTTTTTTTTCTAAGTTTGTCTCAAGAAAGGTCCCTAATTATCATTGGCGTTGTCGTTATCCCATCCCACAGGGTTGAATCAATGCACATCAATGCCAGTAAAAGTATTCATGGGGCAGTAAATGTCCCTCACTGTCGCTAAAAGTGCGTCAACGTCAATATGAGTACTTTGACGGCGTTCTAAATACTCTAAAGTCATATATGTACCTAAATATGATTGCAAGTACAGTACTATCAATAAAAGTACCGCATGACCATTAAAAATATCTTAACACTAAAAGTGCGTCAAAACCATTAAAAACAACAGTCACTAAAAGTACTTGGTCGTCATTTATAGTGCATCAGAGCCATTAAAAATACTTTTTGACCACTAAACGTATTTCAGCATTAGTGAAAGTACCTGAAAGTTTCGAGGTCACTTAAAGTATTTTAATGGTGCGAAAATCACCTTAATGCTAATATTAGTACTTAGCCACCATTATAGGTACCTTGACGTAACTATACTTATCCCAATGCTACTTCTTTTGTTTTTATGTTTATTTCGTAATCAACAACACATAGAACATAAAACATTTCCTCCAATTCTGTAGGAAAGCTAACAAATTTCTGGAATTAATTTACCCAATTTCTCTCAGCTGGCAAAAAATATTGCCTGTACACCTTATCTGCCGAATTTTGCTTCTAGTTTTTTCACCGCTAAAGTTCTTAATTATTTAAATATTCGTCATTTATCGGGTTTTCTATCCATTCATGTCAATTTACGCTCATTATGCCCCCCTTTCCCTAAGTTTATCCGTCAGATACTAACTATTCGTCGAACTTCGTGGCTTCGTGGAAAGCTGAGCAGAAGATGGGTTTGATTAAGCCGTTGGATGAGTGGTCAGAGGCAATAACCACTTCACCAATATGGCATGGAATTATTCAGAGAAAACAATGAGAAAGTTGCTAAACATAAAACCATAATTAAGCGTTGTAGTTAGTAACTAAATCACCAATGGAGTGGCCATGAAACAGGTTAAACCCCAAGAAAATACTAGAAAAGAAACCGTTTGAGGCAGCCACTCAATATCAAAAAGAAAAGTAGACCCTTTGGGCGGAGTTACTCGACAGTTAGCAGCAGTGTAATAAGAATCTCGCCATGTTTCGCGTGAGCTAAGTTGAATAACTTGCTTTTTGATCGCATGAAATTAAGAAACTATTATCGCCTTTGATTTTTATAGAGGAGTAGACCAGGAAGGTATTTTCCTTGTGGTCATTGCAATGGGAACTGATTATTTAGCTCCTAAGTTGTCGAGAAGAGGTTAATCTCCTTGTTGGAGAACTGGTATTCTTAGTTTATTTCCTAAATGTGGGCTACTTACTCATGTTCAGCTGATTACCAACCAAACTCCATAACTCCATAACTCCAATAATACAGAATACTCTAAGACCCATTCAAGCCTAGTCAAGGAAGAAGGGAAAGGGTAGAGTCGAAAGTGAAGGACAGGTAAAAAGAGGAGAGAATAGGTAAAATAATTTTCTAGTTTTACAACTTTTATTTCGTTAAGGCATATTTTAAAGACATATTTATCGATTCTGTTCTTAAATATATTTACTGAAGTGCTCTCAATAATATTCCTAGGCGAGTTTTTCAAAATTTGTTATTTTCTAATAATTCTTTTGTGCTAACGCAGTAGTATATCTCTTTTTTACTAGCTTGAAACCGAAATTTCTAGTGGTCCATTAGTTAACAATTTCAAATATTGAGTCATAATTTATATTTGGGAACCCATTTAGTATCTTAAATAGTTCAATAAATTATCCTCGCAGATGCCTATCCTCCACGAAGAGTAAATTGATGTATTTCAGTCTTTCTTCGTACGATCTATTTTCAAATTCAGAAATTAGCCTCGTCTCTTGGCGCAGGACCCGTTCAAATCTATTTTGCGGTTTGCATAGTTACTCTTTTCTTTCAGAAGTTAGAAATAGCGGTTTTTTGCTCTTATAATACATTCTACGCTATTATTGATGCCTCGAGAGCATCTATTTCGAGTAAGGATACTTTCCCTTTTGGAACGCATTCGTTTTCATAATAAATTCTGTATTTTCAGAAAACTGTCGTAGATTACGGATATTCTGCTGATGTTACGGACTCCAATCCAGTCGACTTGCTTCATTAAATATGAAATGCATCGAAATTTTCTTTTCTAAAATCATATAAGTATTTCTTCGGCTCTTAAGTTGAAAAGCCACTTTGGGATTGAATAGAATTGCAATGTGATCCTTTTGCCTACTTATATGTTCCCGACGGAGGCACTTTCAACTTTTTTTTTCATTTGTTATAATTAAATCAAGAATGTTTTACTCGCGCGCTGGATCGTTAACCATTTGAGTAAGATTAGGTTTGGGAAGTTAAAATCTCCACATCTGACGGTCAGTTAATTCCAAGCAATATTTCCTAATAACTCAAATAATTCCTCATCAAATTTTCGTTATTCAAAACGAGTCTATTTACTACAGAAAAGTTGAATTTAGTTTTTCGCCAGCTATAGACACTTATTAAAATATCTGTAGTACCTATAGAAATATCATCAGAAAATTCCGCGTTGGAATGTTCTCCAAATATAAGATGACTCCGCCCTTCCTACGCGTATATAAACCCTTATTAAAATGTTTGTAACTATTTAAATGAAATTCGCCGATGAACACTTCAGTTTTATTTCAGCCATGTCAGGTATTGCATTATAATGTCAGAAGTTTCAATAGTCACTAGAATCGCAAAATCATTAAATTTATTTTCTAATACTTTCGATTATGTGATGATGTTATCCCATATGCATCAAACCCTTTTTATTAGAGGTGAGCAAATCTTTGGTGATGAAGCTGAACCTAAATGAAACTCAGAGTATGGTTGTTAGTAGCTTTAGGACATTGGAACCTTCCTACCTAGTCCCATCTTCCAATGCATAAAGTTGGTATTTGGTGTAAGTCTTTCAAGATATTTTTTAATTTATTTATCTTAGCCTTTTTTAATATTGTTCCCCAGTTTGGTGTTCTGCAGCTAACTCACATCTTAAATTGTGGTATGATAATCTGAGTGCTATTAAATTTTTTATGCCATATTTAGATATCAATATCAAAGACATCCAATTGGCTCTTTGTGCTTGCTTTATAAAATATTTCGCAATTATGATCATCCTGTCAATGCAGATTTTCCCCTGATTATACCATCCAGCACCTGGTATTCGAACCGAAGCTATGGAATGAGCTTCCTAGTCATGTGACTGTTTGAATCTTGGAACTGCAAAGGTTCAAATTGGGGCCGCAGACTCTTTGTTCAGCTAAAAGTTATACCTTAAACTAATAATAGCAATATAGGTTTTCCTATGGTGTTCTTCAAGACTTTGCGGCCTTCGCATGGCGCCCGTCAATCGAATAGGAAAAAGCCTGAGAGTAGAGGTGGGTTTTCAGAGCCCACTCGAAAGCGTCAGGCAAGAATAAGAGCGTATGAGAACAGGTAGACCATTCCACAGCTTAAAGGCAACTACAGAGAAGGCACAATCACCTATGCAGCATATACGAATGCTAGGACCCGAAAGCAGGAGGGCACTTCCAGAGGGAAGGTCTCTTTCTTCTCTAGGGACAGTGTGGAAGAGAGGTAAGGAGGAATTGCTGTGTTTAGGATTTTAAATGCGAAGAGGAAAACTAAAAGTAATTCAAAATTTTATGGGCAGCCAGTGTAGTTCACGGAGCATGTATGTGACATGAGAGAACTGAACTTGAAGGAGGATAACTCGTGCCGCAAAGTTCTAGACAGGTTAAAAGGAACGAATTGTACTGTTGGTGGTTACAGTGAGAAGAGAGTTGCAGTAATTTAGGTGAAAGGTAACAAAGCCATGGATGGCTATCTTGAAACTGTTATGGTTAAAATGGGACCGGATAAGACTGAGGTTATGTAGAAAAGAGAGATGATTTGCTGAAATTAAGTCTCTGACCTAAAACCAGTGTTCTAAAAGGTTTACCCACACGCGAACTCTTACCTTATCCCAATTAATACAGTATCTCTCAAAACATATCTGTCTTATAAGTAGACTACCTATGCTACTTAGATCTCATAAGTAGACTACCTATGCTACTCAGATCCTCAGTTTTCTGCTACATAATTTCTGAGTACGGTTTGCAAACTCGCTACGTAGTAAAACTACACAACAGTTAAAACGGATGATCTGTAAGCATGGAGTGTTTCTCATTTCGCAGATAGACCCATTGCTAAATCCGAATTTTCTTCAGTAAAAATCCATTTAAATTCTTGCAACTTCTTAATTTACCTCTCAAATTTTTATATTTATGGTTCTAGGATAAATCCTTGGACCTAAATATTTTGGAATTATTATTCATCCAAAGGTTAAATCGTGAATTAAATTCTAGTCAGTCTTCGACCTCCACTCCATATATCTTAATCTAAACTTTAATTTTAGTTCGACTTTTAGTTCATTTTATATGAAGCTATTTATTTTGGCCATTTTCACTCATTTAATCTTTAATAAATTCAATTTACCTTTTTAATATTCGTTGTGTTAATTGTAATACATTTATAAATATATATGTATTTTCTCATGAATTATTCCTCCTCATTTTAATTTGCATTATTAGCTTGTATCATTTGTAATGAATTTATTTTGCTCAATTATAGCACGATAATAAACATAGTCAATGTTCGAAACGTCCAAATATACATTTTCCGAATACTGGTTCTGGCTTTGATTTTCATACAAAGATTGAGGTTTCCGATGATGTCTCAATTTCTCTCTCTCTTTCTCTCTCTCTCTCTCTCTCTCTCTCTCTCTCTCTCTCTCTATATATATATATATATATATATATATATATATATATATATATATATATATATATGAAAATTAATGCAATATCGCAAGAAAAGATGAGGAATTTAACCACATTCTCCGAAGACAATTTAATTCAGAACAGTTTCGGTGTATCTCACACCCTTTTTCAACTGACACTGGGCAGAAAATATAAGAGAAATGCATATAAGCATAACACAAGATCCCCTCTTTTTTCCCCCAATCCCCTACTTGTGGCTTATCTGGGGGGGGGGGGTGTTAGGCCTAAACATTTTACTATTTTGTTTATTTGCGATCTTATTACAGGATTAAAAGAAAATTGACCCTCAGATAGATTTAAATTAGGAACTGACGATATCAAGCTCGATTCTACGATTCTTCTCTTAACATAGTTGGCCGATTTAAATAACATTTTACTTCCTTTGAAATCGATCGTATGATTCTTGTCTCTAACATGGCAAAATATTCCACTACTTTCGCTGCCCACTCTAATATCTCTTTTGTGTTGGTACAATCTCTTGTCTAGATTTCTCCCCGTTTTCCCTATATAAACTTTATGGGCAATCGTTGCATGGTACTGCATATACTCCTATGTATAACATTGCCATTTAACAATAAATTGAATAGTTTAAAGGACATATTTGGAAAAGCGGGTATTAATCTAGCCTTTAAATATAATAATTCCTTAAACCAATTGATGATGGCCAGAAAACCCAAAGAACATCATAACATTTTCAGTATATGCAGTACCATGCAACGATTGCCATAAAGTTTATATAGGGGAAACGGGGAGAAATCTAGAGAAGAGATTGTATGAACACAAAAGAGATATTAGAGTGGGCAGCGAAAGTAGTGGAATATTTTGCCATGTTAGAGACAAGAATCACACGATCGATTTCAAAGGAAGTAAAATGTTATTTAAATCGGCCAACTATGTTAAGAGAAGAATCGTAGAATCGAGCTTGATATCGTCAGTTCCTAATTTAAATCTATCTGAGGGTCAATTTTCTTTTAATCCTGTAATAAGATCGCCAATGAACATAATAGTAAAATGCCAGCCCTTCAATATGTTTAGGCCTACCCCCCATCCAGATTAGCCACAAGTAGGGGATTGGGGGAAAAAAGGGGGGATCTTGTGTTATGCTTATATGCATTTCTCTTATATTTTCTGCCCAGTGTCAGTTGAAAAAGGGTGTGAGATACACCGAAACTGTTCTGAATTAAATTGTCTTCGGAGAATGGGGTTTAATTCCTCATATATATATATATATATATATATATATATATATATATATATATATTTATTTTTAAAAAGCAAGGATTCGAGTACATACCCCTGAGAAATGTGACTAGAAACCAATCAAATATTTCCATTTACATCAACTCTCTTCTTACAGTCCTCCATCCAATATTCAATCCATTTAAATATGTTGCCCCCTATTCCCTGCGTTTTTAGCTTTCTTAAAATTCCTGAAGCGGGATGGTGTTAAATGCCTTTTTTAAAGTCGAGATTGACTACATCTGCAGTTTTATCCTAAACGAGCGTCGTTATCATTTCGTGGGAAAAATCAAGCAAATTACTTAATCTTGAGTGTCTGCGTCGAAAACCGTGCTGCGAGTAATTAATTCATGTATTGACTTCTAGATGTTCTACGGTTTTATCTCTAGTAATGGACTCCAGGATTTCTCCCGATGGATATAAGGGAAATGGAGAAAAGTTTCCAGGATCAGGCTATATTTCGTTTTTGAAAATTGTTATAGATTTGCTTCTTTGAACTCCTTCGGAACTATCCAATCACTAATGGATTTTTTGAAAATCCTAAAAAATTGTTTTTAATTGTTTTTCTTTCTAACTCCTAAAGGTGATTGGTTATATTTGATCGGAACTCGGCGCATTTTAAATTGTCATTTTCTCAAAATAAATACTAATTTCATCTTCAGTCATTTGAAAATTGGAAAGAATAGGTTCTTCATTAAAATTTATCAACTCTTGGATTGTAGGTAATAATTGTATATTCCATGGTCCTCCTTAAAGAATCCCTTTGTATCCTTTAGGGACCCGATGCACCCTCTAATTGGCTTACGATCATTTATATATATATATATATATATATATATATATATATATATATATATATATATATATGTATATATATATATAAATTTCTTGGGCTCATGTTTTGACTCTGAACTTTTCATGGTTCATTTTGGCTGTTCTTACTTTGCATTTGACAAGCTAATGATTATAAAAGTATCGCTTCGATTATGTAATCCATTCCCCGCGTGAAAAGAGCTCAGCAGCCCCCTGAGGCCGCTCTTCTAATTTCTCATGCCGTGTCAGAAGAGAGACTAAACAGGCTCTATAAAAACCGCTCTTTAACGCCTGACAGTTTGCCAGAGACCAGGATCTGAAGTGTTTTGATCCCTTAGGACAGTCTCACAAAAGGCACATCCCCACTTAATTGTGCTAACGATGAAGGCGCCTACAACACAAACTGTTGATTAAATGTTTTCATAGTTTAAAATGTCATAGTTTAACAAGAATAATTTTTGTAAGTTTTAAAGTCCGGAACATTTCTTTAAATATTTAGATTGAATCGAATTATGTTGTGATCGCAATTCACAAGCGTTTTGCTAACATGTCTATTATCAACTAATTTATCTTCATTAGTGAAAATTAAATCTAGGATATTCCGTTCACGTGTCGGTTTGTCCACTATATGATGCAGGAAGCCGTCGCTTATAAATTTTAGAAGTTGATTTCCTGCAGTGTCAGCCATTTTATTTAAAGAAAAAGTATATTAGGAACCTTGAAGGCTCCGCGAATAATCGTTACTTTTTCGTATTAGGTTAGTAGTAAGTGTTTCAAAAAGAATGATATCATTATCTTCCCTTTTTTCTTACTGGCTTATAGATTAGGACAAAATTCATTATGTTACTATTAATTACGAACTAGATAGCTAAAATCTCAGAAGTAATATCCATATTGATATCTTTTATAAAGCAACTCACTCGATTTTTAATTTATAAAATAGCGTATCTTCCTTTTCCTCATGACCAGCGTTTCTTAATCAGTGGGGAAATTTCCCATTAGTGGAAAATTGTAAAGTCCCCGTCCCACCTTGGCGCCTAGCCATCCCGTCCATTGCCGACCACCAACGTGGCGTGTGTGGTGGGAGACCATTGCCGACCCCAGCTCGACTAAACGCCGACAGACGCCGCTTGCCGCTGACCAAAGGAATTTTTAAGACGCCGCCCCTCAGCGCAATGCGGTGAACCTCTCCCGTAGCTCGTATACCACCCGGCGACTTCCTTCTCACTGAGGGCGACCTCGTCCAAAATGACGGTGCTCCCATGTCGTTGCACGCCGCTGCACGCCGCTAGTCACTGACTATTGGCGGTGACCAGGTGCCGACAGAAGACAAGATTCATATAAATATGGGGTGGCCATGGTCAGTGGTATAGGGTGAGAAGCGATTGCACCATGGTGGCTAGAAATTTTAGACGTGAGGGGATTGGCGCCTGGCGACGCTAGTCAACGCACAATTCGCCGCTGCGAGCCGACCTTGCACCGCTTGGGTTATGGCATCATTATGGACGTCGCCCGTCGATGGCAGGCGTCGCCAACCAGCGCACGGACAGCAAACCCACGCCGCCTGCCGCTGGGTCCCTCCAGACTCCCTTACGTGTGTCGGCATGACCTCACTCCACGATGACCACTTTTAGAATTTTTGAACATGCACAAAACTTTTAAACCTACTCCTCGACGTTCGGTGCGCTCGCGAAGACCAAAATTTAGGGCTGCACTGCGCACCACCCATGTCCACAACGCCCCTAGGACGGGGTGGCTAGTCGCCAAGGTGTGACGGGGGCTTTAGATCTCACGGCGTTAATGGTGAATAGTGTTAGACTTTTTTCGAATTAAAAAATCTGAAGTTCTTAGCTGTAATTTTAAACGTAAATAAATTTATTGCCCAATACACTGTTCGTCCTTTACCACTTATAGTTTATGTGTTGTAATACAGGATGTCCCCAAAGTCGCCATACATAGCTATTAATTTGTTTTAAAGATGCGCTTCAAGAATGTTGGGACATCCTATACTCTATTATTTTTTTATATTTCTAACTTGGAATTCATAAAAATAGAATCTTAACCTACAAAGTCGTTCAAAAATAAGGAAGTGGAAATTAGAAAAGAAATATTTAGATGGTGATGAGAAATGATAAATAAAGGTTAAGAACTGCTGCTATAGATCTATCGTTATTAAAAATTCTATAGCCAGGCAAGTTAAATTCCTCCCAAAGATCTCTTTTACTACTTTAAATCATACTGTTCTAGGAGAATTAATATCTTCAATTCACCAGTTTTATTTCTTAATCTGTTCAAGTTTATGTAAAAACATGACAATTTTCGCAGCCATTACAATCGTCTGGAATTATTCTAGGAAAAAGGGATAAAGAATTAGCTAAAAGTATGACTGCGCCTTGTAGATCCTCTTCCAGTTAGATGCCGCCCATCTAGCCTAAACATATCGTGTTGTTCGCAAAAATTATCCCTAAAGTTAAAGAAATTACCGCTACTTACTAAAAATCATTTTTATAAAGAATGGAATTTTTTTCTAGCCTGATTTCTTAAGTGAATGATTTATTCATCAGTCTAAGGATAAGGAAAGAAAAGCCTAAAGAGGAAATTTGATTTTATGTACACTTCCTTCAAAAATATGTAAAAAAAAATGAGTGATAATTGTATAGAGCAGAGGTTTTTTAATAAGCTAAACTAAAATTAAAATTATTTGCAAAGTCAGCAATTGATAAAATAACAAATACTATTTATTCTCTAAATTCTATATTCTTAATTTTATATTTGATCTTTGGTATAAAAGGTCAAACCGTTTAGACTTTTGTTATTATTCTTAGACTGATGATGGAAACCAGTTACTTCCGAACTACTTCTTCTAAGAAAAGAAAGAAAGTTTATAACCCCCCTTAAAACCTTTTATATTTAACTTTTATCAATAGAGTTTTATTACGCACTAGTATATAAACCTACCTAGTAGAAAAAATATTATTACTACTCATATGATTTTAATAAAATAGTATTTTCAGTAACTTCTAAAATATCAGGAATAGAATTAGTTGTCCTTGAGTTTACTACATAGTGAGCAGTAACGCTTTCTCATAGACCAGGGGAACAGTCATCAGCCCTCAGCGTTTTACTGAGGTGGACCTGAAAGACTTAGCAAGATATTTGGGACACTCTAAAAAAAGCGGCGGATTTTCTGGCCTCGAGGATAAATTGAAAAAAACCTATCTTGACAGCTCTGAAAAAGTCTCCTATTTGAGAACACGAGGACCATAATTTTGTCAACTTTTTTTCGGAAGACAAGCAATATTTTAACTTCTACGTTTTCCTAGGTGTTCAAGCACAGTTAGATGTTGCCTCGTATAACCATACAGAATGAAGATTGCTTATGCCACTCTTTTTGGTGCAATCCCACTTGGTCACTTAATTCATTTGCCAGAAATCCATAAAGAAATAAAAATTGGCATTGACTTACTCAAATATCAGTAGCACAACTGGATCATTTATGTGGATCTAAAAATGTTCAACTTACTTTTTGACAAAACTAAATGTTTCACTAAGTTCCGATGCTATCTCTCTCTGTATATGGGACAGTCGAGCTCGAAAAAACAGTTGACTCAAAAGGAATGGCCAATCCGTGCAATTGTGGAAGCAGGCATGCTAAACATTGGGATTGACCCGATCGTCAGTCGAGAGAAAATCATTTTCTACCCATTCCATATCAAGTTTGGATTGATAATGCAGTTTGTGAAGGCATGTACTTTCAGCACATAATTTCTGCCTTTACTAGTTTGCCTTATGAGGAATTTAAAGAAGGCGTATTTGATGTACCTCAAATTTCTGACTTTGTATGTGATGTGGAATTTGTCAGAAAGATAAGTGACAGAGAGAAGAGAGCATGGATGTCATTTATGGTGATTATACAAAACTTTCTTGGTAATAAAAAGGTCAATAACTATAATGATTTGTCTGCTAGAATGTTGTTGGCTTTACATATTCTTAGATACCAAATGAGTGTCAGGCTTCATTTCCTGAACAGGGAGAATGCTTCCACCAAGATTTCATGGCGATGGAAGTACGCTATCAAGAGCTATGGGACAGACATATGTTGACTACTGCTGGAAAATCAAACAAGATGACTCGGACAAAGTCTTCAAACGCAAGAGCTACAAACGCACATTCTTGCCATAATGAGAAAGATTTGAGCCATGTTATTTCTAGGGCTTTCTGTGTGGCATCGATGCATACTGATATTTGGATGTAATGGATGCATATTTATTATGTTGTATATTTGATTTCTTTTGTCTTTATTTCAAATTCTAGTACACATTGTGATTAATATATACGCTGGTAAAAAAATAAAGATCCTTTGCTTAAACAATTGTTTTAAGCTTAATTTTAACATAGCATGACAATATATATATTAGATAGAACATAACATTATGCGAAAGGTGTCAAAATTTCGCCAAAAATATAAAAAAGTCCAATTACAAACATCTGTAGCTTTTAGAGAAAATCTGACTTCAGATTTGTTATTAGTATATCCAAATTAAGTAAGAACAAGTGTCAGTATAATTCTTTTTTCACTGTTATCTATAATAAAATGGCTTTATTAAGGGAATATAAAAAAACAGTTGTCTTCTTATCTTAATTGCATTTGACTTTCTAGGGTCCCTTTACGGATTAGGGCAGGATATAGTAAGAACTATGTCCTGTTCTGTCTAAAATTTTATTCTGCAAATCTCTTAAAAACACTATACAAATATAGTTTCAATCTATATACTTACCTGATTTGCCAACATTGCGCACTGTATCTCACATAAGAGACATCATATCTTCTTATGTCAGCCGCATCGGCGTACTCTGTGGACCTAGAGGGGTTCTCCCAATGCCCCACCCTCACACATATAGATTTTTGCGTATATGTGTGAGGGTGGGGCCTTGCCAAGACGAACCGTGTGTCAGGTTTATGTATCAGAATTAAGTTGCCCCTGCTAGGGCTCGTCCCATGGTCAGCGGACTCGAGGTGGCTCACCGACCAAAAGGGTTCTCCCAGAATTTCAGTAGTCGGTGTATCTGAAGCTTTTATCCTGCGTGAGTGTCGGGTATGTTGTAAATATGCATTGAGCTGTGTTTGATGTTGGGACCCAAGACGCTTCGCATCGCACTGAGAATATGAAATGGCGCGTTGCCATGGCGACTAGTTACCTTTTACTGTGCCTAGCAAAAGTTGTTTCAACTTATATTTGTCCCTTTGTGTATCTCTTCTCTTTGTACTTAGACATTTGTTCCTGAATGCTTTTATTGTGCCTTATCGGACCCAGCAATTAGGGATGAGGGATCCAACGCTCCTATCAGTTTGCCTTTTTTCATTATTCCTGGAGAATCTTCACAACTATCTAACCACCTCGTGAATCAGAAACAAGAGGGAAAGTCCCTCCAATGACCTGGGGGGGTTTTGTGATAAGATGATAAATGGTTATTGCATTGATGGTTTCCATTGGTTCAAACCACTTACAAGTGCCTTTGAATGGCTAAATGAGGCTTCTGCCACTATATAGCACCACTCAGCGCCAGATCCGATGGCAGATTTGAAATCTCCAGGGTGAATAACCATATGTCCCATAGTCATATGGGTCATTTTCATGGCTCTAAATGGGTACAATTGAACTTTACTCCTTTTGAAAGGAAAGCGACGCCTAGACCTGGCGCTTCGCCGCAAGTAAAAAAAAAATCCGTCGATCTCTCTGTTATAATTATAAAGTGTGTATTTATTTATATTTTGCGTTTATATGACATTTTATTTATATATGAATTCGCGAGTTTATTTGTTGTTTGTATATGACATCATTCTCGTTTCTCAAGATGCATTGGTGCATTTGTTGTGAGCGTTTTCTCGTCTGCAACTTCGCTTTAGGACAGACTAGCAAAGCTACTCGGCGCTGTCCGAGCATAAAAACTATCTAGAACAAAGTAAATTCTCTGTTTGACTTAAATTATGCAATTAAAAGTTGCTAAGTATAAAATATAGATCTATTATAATTTTAACTAATGGGAAAGAGTATCCTAAAAGACGAACAGAGAACGATTTAAACATTACAGTAATGCGGCAGAGCAAGCAAGCGGGTGGGCGAGCAGGCGGGCGGGCAGGCAAACGCAAATGGCAGCTATAGACATTAAAGAGCGCCTCAAGCAAATGGGCACAAGTTTTAATTAAATATCTAAATTATTCGAGTCTCGGGCATGCTGATAATAGGTATTATTGCATTTTTTAACATTTCAATCGCATAATTGCTCTGTCAAACCTTAATTTTTCTAATAGCAATGTTGATTATTTAAATGCAACTCAAAGCCGGTATCACTTGTCCCTTCCAAAGTAAAAAGGGTAAAAATTCGAACCTAACCTTACCTAAACTAACCTAACCTAAAAACAAGGTGGCGTCATTTTTGCTAAAATATGAGTAGCCTATGTTACTCCCAGGGTAAAGATACTTCTAATATAGACCTCTGTTGGCCTTTAAGGTCGCTCTAAGTGGCCTTATCTAGTGTTCATATATATATATATATATATATATATATATATATATATATATATATATATATATATATATATATAACTTACTCGTACATACATACAAACAAACTTTCAGAAGTATATATTAGATTGCCAGGGATAACTCTCCGGTCGCAAATAATTACAGATGCATATTGTTTGAAATTCATATATTGTGGCTGATTATTATTATTATTTGTGTGATGAATGCAGATTCAGCAGAGTTGCGTACTCTCCCTATAATATAATATAGTTACAATGAGCAAACGCTTCACATCCTGCGCCCGGCAGTTTCCACACTTTTGCTCCTAATGGATTTTTGCTAATCGCTTTTTGAAATCTTCCCTTCGTTTGATGTCTTTCAAAAATAAAAGGAAGACTCCATGGATTTCCAAAGCCAAGCGTCTCTTTTCTATTTGGATAGCCGTTCGCGAATTCTCGTCACGACAGGGCGGCGCCTGTCAATGCCCGATTGCTTGCCTTGGCGGATCCAGGATAAAAGTTGGGTGGGTGAGGGCTAACCAAAATTCCTCCCTGTGAGTAATCTGAAAAAAGGGCATTGATCATTACTAATGTTTATCTAATACAGCAATGATAATAAATAACAGTATCTCACACATGAGCGAGCACAAACTCTCAAACGTTTCAGGATTATAACTAATCCCATCATCAGTGCTAAATAAAGAATACAAAATACAGACTTAAATATATACATAAAAAGTCAACACATACAATAAAATTGTGAAACGAATATTAAATTTGAGACGAATTGATTACATTAGAAATACGGAGGAAAAAAACAAACAAAACCAAAGAGTGAATTTTTAAAAAATAGGAAGGAAAATAATTGACAGTAAATTTTATTCTTGCAACCTGATCCATCCGCAATTCGAAACCATCTGTCACAATGTGGCTCTTGGGCTACAGTCGAGAACTTCACGATACTTAATGCGAGAAGAAACATCTCGGACCTTTACCTGCTAGAGTCAATTTATATTACAAAACTTCAACCCAGTCTAAATAATAACTCATTAAAAAACATGCTAATTTGTTAAATTTCACATTGGTTTTTTTTTGGGGGGGGGGAGGGGGAGATTGCAAGAATAAAATCTACTTTCAATTATTTTCCTTCCTATTCTTTAGAAATTCACTCTTTGGTTTTGTTTGTTTTTTTCCTCCGTATTTCTAATGTAATCAATTCGTCTTAAATTTAATATTCATGTTTCACAATTTTATTGCATGTGTCAACTTTTTATGTATATATTTAAGTCTGTATTTTGTATTCTTTCTTTAGCACTGATTATGGGATTAGTTATAATCTTCTTGAAACGTTTGAAATAAATGTTACGAGGCATCTACGGCTCTGTTCTGCTCATCATGTATATATATTTATATATACCGGGTGCGGCAGAACCGATTGAGCAGTTTTAAGGAGGTATAGAAAAGTAAGGGGGGTATATAGAGAAGAAATGTTATTATACTCGAGGTTAGCAGTACATACCATTTATAATCCCTAGGTTCTGAAAATAATATCGTGAAGATGGCGGCCGTTAACAGCAACACACTGTTGGAGTCGACCTCTGAAGTTTCGTACAGCACGTTTGCACATACTGCGGAGTATGGCGTTAACTTCTTCAATAATCAGCTCCCTTAGCTGTGGTAGGGTGTAAGGGCGTCGTTTAAACACCTTTTCTTTCAGATATCCCCAAAGAAAGAAGCCACAAATGCTCAAATCAGGTGACCGCGCAGGCCACCCTAAATCACCCCTCAGAGACACCAGACGTCCGGGAAACATTCGTCTCAAAACATTGAGTGAATTTCAGGCTGAGTGAGCTGTAGCCCCATCCTGCTGGAACCACACGTCCCCCAATATCTCATCTTGAACAATCTCCTCCATTCTGAGCTGCAGAAAATTGTTCAGCATTGAGACATAACGTTCGGAATTCACGGTCACGATCATTCCTTCCTCCTCAAAGAAGTACGGGCCTATCACGCCTAATTGTGACATGTCACACCACACCGTTAGTTTAGGGAAATGTAGCGGTATTTCCCGGTAATTCGGGGGTTATTTTGAGTCCAGTAACGGAAATTTTGCTTATTCACAGCCCGACAAAGGTGAAAATGTGCCTCGTCGCTGCTGAAGAAAGCTGCCCCGGGAGCGATCTGTGCAAGCATGTTTTCACACAGATTTTGGCCATTAGCAAAGTCTGCTTAGTTTAATTCTTGAACCATCATTATAGTGTGGGATGTAAATTCAAATCCTAATAAAGAATCCTCCTCAAACTGCGGTCGGAAAATCCCAAAGCAACAGCATGCCTTCGAGCAGAACCCTCGGCGACTGCACGATCGCTGCTCTCACCATCTCAACATTTTCTGGTGTTCTGATGGACCTGCGTCGGCTATGTGTATTTCTTCTTAGTGTGCTACCAGTTGCCTCCAACTGCCTAACCCAGGACCTAATTGTGTTCACCTGGGGAACGGCATCGTTGCGCGGAGTATTGAACCGTCACCGAAAAGCTCTTTGCGTCGCAATCGTAGATTGATTGTTCTCAAAATACGCGCGCACGGCAAAGCCGCAATGTGCTTCCGTCCACACCATGTTTGCTACTGAAATGGGGATGTCTACGGAGCAGAGCGAAACCACGCGCACCCTCTCCTTCTCCCGAGCATTGACTCCTCAAAACTGCTCAATCAGTTCTGCCACCCTCTGTATATATATATATATATATATATATATATATATATATATATATATATATATATATATATATATATATATATATATTATGCGATTAGTATAGACTAAAAGTTGATAACCAACACTGCATCAGGTTCTGGGGGCCGGGCATCGTTCCTTGCCAGGTAGGTGATTTTCCACGGAACCGCACCATTTTTCTTGAAATTTTCCCATATATGTCTTCTCCATATATATATATATATATATATATATATATATATATATATATATATATATATATATATATATTCCTTACTCCGGTAGAAAAGTATCCTAGAGTTCCTCAACCCACTTCATTCGAGAAAAAGACAACACACTAGCTAGCTTAATTATGCCATCTGTGACGTCACTAATGGAAACTAATACACACCAGCCCTCCGTCCTGACGCCATTCGTGAAAAACACGACACACTAGATCCCCTTCATGACGTCATTCATAGAAAACAACGACCTAATTCTAAAATAAAAGGGGCGGTGACTAGAGTTTTAAGTAGGCTCTTATTCTCCATCACCTTCAACTAGAGACAAAATCCATTTATCGACTTTAAAGCGCTAAAAGCTGTGTCTCTTTCCCATGTCTCATCCGCTTTGTCTCATCCGCTTCTCTACCCCACCCATATTTTTATGTCTTCTCATCTTCACCCTTACATATATATATATATATATATATATATATATATATATATATATATATATATATATATATATATATATATATTATTGTCTCCTGTATGACTCCATCCCACTTATATTTTATTGCTCCTCCAAGTTTCTATCGCACGTATATTTTCATGTCTCTTCCACGTCTCTATCCTACGCATATATATTCATGTCTCCTCTACGTCTCACTCCTACGAATATTTTCTTGCCTCCTCCACTTCTCTATCGCATGTATATTTTCATCCAAACTCTACGTCTCTATCCCACGTATATACTTTCAGGGTCCTTCTCATTACCTCTTTTGAACAATTCCGAGCCCTCTATTTGCCCCTTTTCATCACCCTTATTGGACAATTCAGATCTCGCATATCCCCTGTTGGCAGTCCAGATCCCTCTCATTGCTCCTATTGGACAATCCGGGTCCCTCCCATCACCCTTATTGGACAATTCAGGTCCTACTCCTTACCCCAATTCGTGCTCGACATTCTTCTGGTCAGTAAATAAATCGGCGCCGGATTTGTTTGATAAAAAACCTACCAATGTTTGAGGTCTTCGAACCTTCACCATCCATTCGATATTATGAAATTCTAAAAATATAACACCAATAATAAACCAGCACAAAACAATAAATTGTCCACACAAGGAGTGATTGGATCACCAGGGCCTACTTATTTGAACAAAAAGCTAAAACCAATGGAGCATCGTCACCAGAGCTCTCGAAATAAAAAAAAAGCTGTTTGGAAATAGTGAAGTTAAGTGAAATAAAAATCTGGGGGAAGGTAGAACTCGACTGACCAAACAACTCTCCTGAATTTGTCTCCGGGTTTTTTTTTACACTGATATGCGCCGTCTGATGCCTATATCAGTGACGCACCGATTTCTTTTATCGATCTACGAGTTATAGAGGTAATGACCTAACGGGTTAAAATATGAGGAGGGGGTATCATTATCCATTAAAAAGGCAAAAACAACGAGGCCATAAAATTATCATCTAGAATGTTTCCGAAGGGAGGGTTGGAAAGAAACTGGTTTAGTTTGGAGGGTGTAAAATTGAGGAAGGTCCGTCGCACTATAAATTGTGAGGTCATTTAGGAGCTAAAGAAAAGAGTTAAGTTAGGGGCAATGGAAATTTGTGGATCGTACCCAGCCATTGCGAGGAGCTGACTATACTATATTTCTGTACAGTCATAATTGACATATAAGATGCATATCACAACATATATTGCCCCAGGAACTGCGTGGTAACCCTGTATAAAAACATGTTTGAACCTATATTTTGGAAATAGGACTGAAAATATTTGATTCCTCAAAATGTATGTCTCCCTAATCTCAAATGTTTAATTTTCGGTAGTTTGAAAGGTCAGGGCTCCCGGTCTTTACTCGTACCCCCGAACCGGAAAATATTCGCAATTCAAGACGGAGGTTTACATACTTCTTCATATTCACTCATTTGAATATTTCCCATTCCCATTCTCTGAGTGCCTTCGATGGATTGCTCTCTCTCAGATGTTGACATTTCTAATCGGGTTCAACACCCATCCCCCTTTGAACCCTCCTCATAATCTTTGAATTTATTCTTCTCTAGTGGCAATACCCTGATAAATCCTTCATACGTATCAGCTTCGATCGCGTCCAACAAAGAGTAAAGAAACCAATTCACGAACTTAAAAATAAATCCTAGGAAATCAGGGATCTTAATTTACTTTCACGGCAATACTGTTGTTTGCGCGCACTTCTCATCGAATTCTTTAAAATAAGTAATTATTTCACTAATAGAGGTGATACATGGAAATTGGACACCAAAAAGGCTGTAACTATTAGAGTATAAATTCTTTTATATTTTAGATATTCGAAATAAGATACCAGGGCAGTGAAAAATAAAAAAAAGGAACACTTTCATATATTCTCTATTCATTACAAGTTAAGTGAAATATTTCAAGCCTTTAAAGTTTTAAGGGTGAATATCTGAAATTCACTATCTCAAATTATTGGAATATTTCATAAGATTAATCAGTAAATGTTTTCCGATACAGAAATGTCAAACTTTTGAAAAGTATGTTGCTGAAAAGTATGCATCAATATGGCGTCATATGAAGTTGATGTTCATGCTGCACGCTGAAGTGTTATTGAGGCCCAGGTGGCTTTGAGAGTGGCTTTCAGCTCGTCTGTATTTTATAGAGTAGTGTTTATGCCTTCAAAATGGGTTCAGAGACTGTGGAGCATCTGTTTTATAATTGAGAAATATTATAAACATGAAATTCATTTTTAACCAAAATAAATATTTTCTAAAAAAATTATAACGGTCTGAGGCTGCATCGCTTCAACCCCTATCACATGTTGAAACACATTCTTCCCCACGTGTATCCTGCGAGAGGAAGTAGAAGGCGCGTTATCGCCTATCATAGCCAATGTTTAATCAAGGAGGTTCACTCCCCCATTCGCCTCCATGCGTCGATCTGGCCAGATTGAATTAGGCTTATAGGAAAATAGGATATTTTCCCAGGTGCCACCGGGACATTCCATCGAAGTCCCCCACCCCATTGTCCCCTACGCCAAGGGGCTGGCTCTGGCTATTTATACCATAGCTTTTCCCAATTGAAGCAGATCCAGATTATCTTCGCAAAGCATCAAGCCGATCCGGTCTACCTTGTGCACCTAGGAAACTCTATCCCGAGAAACCCCTTATTGTCCAAAAGAGGACAATATCCCTTTAGTGCCAAGGTTTGTGGCATTCGAGACGCCAAGTCAACAAGGCCCCCCTGTTGTTAAAAAAGAGAACAAATTTGGAACAGCCATTGTTCTTCGAGCCCGTTTGACAAGAAACGGTTCTCATCCCCCCCTTGTTGTTCAGAAAGAGAACAACATTAGAACAGCCATTGTTTCCAAGGCATCACGTCATGATAATTCAATTCCCTCTTGTTAACGTTCTACAAGAGAACGCTTGGTTACAACAATAACCTCCATTGTTCATTTAGAACATCTCCGATATCCTGTCACAAGGATTGCTCGTACGTCCGAGCCCCACTTCGCTCTCACTCCTCGAAGACAGTCCTTTCCCCCTCGTTAAGGACAACCCCCCGAAGAATCCCTTCTCCTGGAAATCGCCAGTTGGACCGAAGACTCCTTCCCATCGCCTTCCTCTGCACGACAACCTTGTAATTACGTAAGCTAAGCATTACCTTTAATCATTTAACCTTTTTTCAACGCAACTCTGTGCTTTAAACCATTTAGCGAACCATTGCCCCTTTTTGTTTGTTTGCCGTTTTAAATCGCTCCAAATCTTAATCCTCAGATTAGTAAAATATTCCCATGACTTTTTTCATTTCCTGTGTTTCTCCCATTTTAATCCCTGTTTATGTAAACATTTTCCGTGGGTTGTTTGATAGTTTAATTAATAAAACTTTATTTTATTAATGGTAGCCATATTATTTATCCTTGTGTACCGTTCCACTTCTTAAGTATATTGAAGATAAATAAGCCTCTCCAGACAACACCCCCCTTTTTTCAACTAACCTCAGTCATCAGATTACCACGCACTCGAAATATAGAATAATCCCCTCAACGAATAGTTATATATAGTATATCGTCGTGAGCCTATTCTACGACACTCTATTCTATCGAATAATATATAGTTTTCATGAAATAAATAATTTATTAAGAAAGAATATATGACTTTTTCTTATAAGTCCCATTCGTCTTGTTAATGGAAAAACGTGCTACATTTCTGTACGGACTGCGATAAAACTTAACAAAACTGAATTTAAGTTCTGTTGGAGACCTTTCACTACGGAAGTGAAGAATTTTTCTTGTGTAAGATTACTTATATGAAATAATAACGTCGCAAGTTGTGGAAATCACTTCACTCAATACATTTAAAAATCGCTAAATATTACCTAATTTAATGTATAAAAATGTTTAAAATGCAATCCTACCTATCACTGGTGCTCTATTATTATTAAACCTCTCCTCTATCCTCTTTAGATTCTCTTCCACTGGATCCTAAGGTCTCTGCTTTCTCGCCCTTTTTTTAAGGACGTTTATCACTATCTTTCATTTTTTTTTTAGGTCTTCTCTAGCGTAGAAAATATAATGGAAAATTAAAAAGAGGTGACAAAAGGACCTGAGAGAGAGAAAGAGAGAAGGGAGGGGGAGAAGGGGAGGAGAGAGAGAGAAGGAAGGGGGGGGGAGAGAGGAGAGAGAGAGAGAGAGAGAGAGAGAGAGAGAGAGAGAGAGAGAGAGAGAGAAAGAGAGAGAGAGAAGGGGGGAGAAGAAGAGAGAGAGAAAGAGAGAGAGAGAGACAGAGAAAGAAGGTAAGAGGGAAGTGGTGAAAAGGAGAGAGAGAAAAAAAGGGAAGAGAGAGAGAGAGAGAGAGAGAGAGAGAGAGAGAGAGAGAGAGAGAGAGAGAGAGAGAGAGCTACAAGGAGCTACAAAGAGCTACAAGCAAATAAGTACACTAGAAGACCTTACGGTTGGTTCATACAAGGAGGGTACTTTTAGCGCAATCTTCGAAGGTGTCCGTTGGCAACCTCGAAAGTCACTCGCGAGGATCTTAACAGTGATTTCGCAAGACTTTATCTAGTCTTGATTTGAACTGGTCAACAGATTCACTGTTGACAACTACCGCAGATACTCTAAGTGAAGAATTTCCCATACAGATCACGGTGGTATCGCTTTAGTTCAAGTTTGTAGCCGTGATTTCTTGTTCTCCCCTTGCTGAGCTGGAAAATATACCCGTAGTTCAGTCTGTAGAAGCCTCGAAGTATTTTAAACACTTCAATAAGCTGACCACGTAGTCTCCGGGTCTCCAGCGAGAACATATCTAATTCCCTTAATCTATTTTCATAACTTTTATGTCTGATAGAGGGAATCAGTTTGGTTGCCCTGGCTTGCACACGTTCCAATCTCGCGATATCCTTTCAAAACAAAGGACTCCAAATTGTACGGCCTACTCCAAGCGTGGTCGGACAAGGAAGTTATACAAACACAGCACTATCTCCTTGTTCCGTTATTCAAACTGTCACTTTATATAACCTAGCATCTTTTGGGCTTTCTTCTCCACCTCAATACACTGCCTCGAGAACTTGAGATCACTAGTGATAGTTACACCCAAGTCCTTCTCAGTGTCGGTTTATTGAAGAGCAGTGCCCTTAAAGATATACTAAGATTGGGGACTTCGGTGGCCGACATGCATCACTTTGCATTTTTTGACGTTAAAAGGCATTTGCCACGTGTCCGACCACTCCCTAATATTCCGAAGATCATCTTGAAGGCGGGCAGTATTTCCTTCTTTTGCGACGTTCATACCAAGCTTGGTGTCATCGGAAAATTTAGAAATCTTGGCAACCATGTCACCATCCATGTCGTTGACGTAGACGATGAACAGTAGTGGTCCGATGATAGAACCTTGAGGAAAACCGCTAGTAACGGGCACCCACTCAGAAGCCTGTCCCTTTAACACCACACGTTGCCGTCTGCCACTTATCCAGTTCTCTATCCAACTTGCTACATTTCCGTCTATTCTCAGCGCACGCACTTTCCGAAGGAGACAGCGGTGTGGTACCTTATCGAAGGCTTTTTGAAAGTCTAAGTACTCGTAGATAACATCCACCGCCTTGTCCCAGGCGTGCTAACTGAAAACGAAGTGGAAGAATTCCACAATATTCGTGAGGCATGATCTTTGCCTTCGGAACCCGTGCTTGGAACTCCTCAATCGCAAGTTGGACTCTAAATATGATGTCATTTTGTCCACCATGATGCTTTCCATGAGTATACCGACTATTGAGGTTAAGGTAATAGGTCGGTAGTTCGACGGATGGCTAGGGTCTCTGTGATAGAACGGGTTGAGGCCACGTTAATTTCAACCCCTATCACATATTATTTAAAACCACGATGCTCCCACGTGCATCTTCGCTTTGAAGCTTGGCGCCTTATCGCAGCTACCTGACTCAATGTGTAAACAAAGAGGTTTATCTTCCCCCGTTCGCCCCCCTACGCCAGATTGAGTTAGGCTTATGAGCAGATAAGGCATTGTTTCAAGGCTCAGCTGTGCATTCCCTCGAAGCTCCCACTCCATTGTCCCCCACGCCAAGGGAGTGTCTCGACTATTTAGATGGAAACTTTACCACTCAGCAGATTGGAGATCCAGATTTTCATCGCGAAACATCACCACGACCCTCTCTCACTTTGTGCGCCAAGGGACCTAGACCTCGAGATTCACCATCACTTGTCCAGAAGAAGGACAATATCCCTTGAGTGCCAAGGTTCGAGCCTTTCGTGACGCCAAGTCCACAAGGCTTCCCCCTTGTTGTTCAGAAAGAGAACAACGTTAGAACAGCCATTGTTCGTTTGAGCCCGTTTTCAAGAAACGGTTCTCACCCCTTCCCCTGTTGTTCAGAAGAGAACAACGTAGAACAATTATTGTTCTTTTGAGCTCGTTCGCCAAGAAACGGTTCTCACCCTTCTCCCTTGTTGTTCAGAAGAGAACAACATTAGAACAGCTATTGTTTTTGAGCCCGTAGACACGAGACGGTTCTCACCCCCCCTGTTGTTCAGAAGAGAACAACCTAGAACAGCCATTGTTCTTCAAGCCGTTCGTTGAGAAACGGTTCTCATTCCCAAGACACCACGTCAGGATCATTTTATCCCCCCCCCTCCGGCTGGAACTCACCAGTGGACCAAAAATTCCTTCACGTCGACTTCCTCTGCACCACTAGTATAAAATTACGTAAGCCGAACGTTACCTTTGAGTATTTAACCCTCTTGTCAATTCTATCTTGTGCTTTAAATGGTTTAGCGAACCATCCCATCTCTTTAACTTTATATTTGTTTTACCTTTGTAAATCTTTTAATCCTCGGATTAGCCCGAGCCCCCATGACCCTTTCCATTCTCTGTTTATGTCAATATTTTCCGTTTTGTGTATTGTTGATAGTTATTATTAATAAAACTCTATTTTATTAATGATAGCAATATTTTTTATCCTTGAGCTCAGTTCTACTTCTTAAGCATATCGAGGATACATAATATCGGCCCGCCAGACATCCACGCACTCTAAAGATAATTAAAGAAGTTCCCTCAACGAATAGTTATATATGCTATATCGTCGAGAGTCCATTCTACGACATATATATATATATATATATATATATATATATATATATATATATATATATATATATATATATATATATATATATACTATTTAAATTTGGTATCAGGTGTGTAAGGTTTGACGCTATATCTTTGCAAACACTGGTCTCAGTCGAGTAAAGCATAGTGTTATTCGTTATAATAATAGAGTATAGTAGTTCCCTTTTGTTTTAACGATTGCTGTCCCCTTTTTTTTAAACTTAAGAAGCTGGAGTAGCTCAAGGAACTGTTATAATAATTTGTTTGTGTTTTTTTTTAGTGATTTTAGTCAGTGGTTATTTAGATCGAGAAACCAAGTACAAATAGGTCAGTGCCCATATTTAGGTAGGCTAATTCTTTAGAAGGCATAATTCTTGTTGCAATGAATTTTAGTTGGTTGACCTGTGCGCCCCCAAGTGCAAAGATGACCCAGTTCGAAATCTTTAAAGCGCAAGGAGAGTCCTTGGGACTTTCCGGAAAAGAACTAATTGAGTACGTTCAAGAGGAGCAAAGAAAAGAGGAAGAAATCGAAATCCAACGAGAAGAAAGAGAAATCCAACGAGAAGAAAGAGAAATCCAAAGGGAAGAAAGAGAAAGAGAGGAACGGATAAGACAAGCTAAGCTTCACCATCAGATTGAATTAGCTCGTGTTGAAGCAGAGATACAGTCCGCCAGTTCCCGTTCGGAAGCCCCCCCCAATCTCTCACTAAAGCTCCCCAATTTTAAGGATGGAGAGGATTTCGGAGCATTTTTAGCCCACTTCGAAAAGATCCTCGAAATAAATAACATGGATCTGGAGGCTGAAGGTGTAGCCAGATTACTTCCCCCGTTAAATTGTAAATTGCGCGAAATTTTTATATCTTTACCATCTGAGTGTAAAATTAACTACAGCACCTTAAAAGCTGAGTTATTGGCCGCTCATAATATGACTCCTGATTTCTACCACCAAGAATTTCGAGGAGGTCGTATTAAACTCGGACAGACGTTCCGTCAATTCGGATACATTCTTCAGAGGAATTTTAAATTTTGGTTAGAATCCTCAAAGGTTGATCCGAACTATGAGTCCTTAACAGACTCTGTGTTGTGAGATCAATTTTGGCGTCTCTCCCAACGGAGATCAGCGCGTTCGTCAAGGATCGTCGGTGCCAGACCTTTAAAGAATGTACTGAAGAAGCTGATGTCTATGCCGCAAGCCATAATTTATACCCAAAGGAGAATCGAACTTCTCACCAATCCCCCTACAAGGAAAGAAGGAAGGATTCGCGCCCATTCACAGGAAAGCCGACGAAGTTTCCGAGCCCCGTAAAACCGCAAAACTTCTTTCCCCAAAACCAACAACGGGACTCCAAACCTCCCGTTAAGATTTCTCCTTCATCTCTCTTCCCAAAGCGACCAATCATATGCTTCACCTGTGGTGTAGAAAACCACATGAGCTGGAATTGCCCCCAAAATTCTAGGCTTAAAAGCGGACCAGCCCACCAAGTTCACCAGATTAATGCAACCCCGGCTCCCCCGGTGGGCAGACCCAAGCAGAAACTTCTCCCCCTCCGTCAGGCCACCAGGTAAATTTTATTTTTGATAAAAGTTCATCGGGAACTTTGAAATTTGAGGAGGACAGCGTTAACGGCTGCCGAGTATCGACTCTCGTCAGGGACACAGGATGTACGTGTTTCATCGTGTCCAACGAACTCCTCCCCCCAGTGGAGCCTAACCACGAAAATTTGCGGTGGTACATGACTACCTTGGGCGGGCGAACCAATTCCCCGTCGTTAGATGTTACCTGCAGTGTCAATATTATGATGGCTGGGCTGAAGTCATTTCAGCACCCATACAATTCTGTTCCGTACTTATAGGACAGAGCCCCCAAGTAAGTTCCGACGCCGTGTCTCAGGCCGCCCTTCCTCGAGGCCGAGCTAAGAAAGAAGCCCAGGAGCCCGTCCCCATCAGAACCCCGATACCGTCCGATTTCTCGGAGACCCCTAACCAGGACTTTAGGATGGCACAAAAGGAGTGTGAATTACTAACGCCCTTAGGCGATAAGGCCCAAGACAAGGACACGGAGACTGTCCGTGGGCCCCAAGAAAAAAAGAACCCACAACGCGCCCATGGAGATACCTTCGTAGAACTGGACGAAACATCGGCGCTTGAAGAAGATTACCCCGCGGAGTCCCTTAATGTAATACAGATAGTGTGCACCCAACCTGATGCCGATTACCCTCCTCCTTCCCTACCAGGCGAGTCTTTGGAACCCTCTGACCTGGATAGTGACGCGCAGCTGACACCACATCAAAAGAGTCAGCTACAAGAACTATTTGAATAGAGTCACCATTTAACCACCCTATTAGCTCTTTTCGAGCGACTGCGCGAAAATGGCCTCACCATTGGCCCCCGCAAATGCCATTTTGCCCACGAAACCAAAAAATATTTGGGTTTCAAAATAGGACAAAGCAAGTAAGGTCCACAAGAGAACAAGATTAAGGCAATCCCCGACATGCCCCTCCCGATTACAAAGAAGCAATTAAGATCGTTCCTAGAATCAGCTTCTCACTATCAGCGATTTGTTCCGAATTTCGCTGCAATTTCGGCCCCCCTCAGCCCCCTTCAAAAAAATAATTTCCCCGATCGTTTACGTTGGAATGGTGTCGCTATTTCCCATTTTAATCAGCTCAAGAGTAAGCTCATTTCTGCCCCCATTTTAAAGTTGCCCAACCCGGAAAAATCCTTTGGGATTAAGCCCGACGCGTCTAACGAGGGCATTGGAGGTGTACTCCTTCATTACGAGGATGACGGAACGAGTCATTAAGTTGCATATGCTAGTCGCCAATTATTACGACGCGAAAAGAGATATGCCACTATAGAGAAGGAAGCTCTATCAATTATCTGGGTCATAGACAAATTCAAGCTGTACTTGATAGGAAAAGAATTTCAGATAGGAACCGACCACCGTCCGTTAGCCTATATTAGGAATGTGCGACACTCCAACGGTCGAATCATGCGCTGGAGTTTACTCTTGCAAGAGTATCAATTTAAAATAAATTATATAAAAGGTTCCGATAACCAGGTCGCTGACGCACTCAGTAGGAATGCGTTACCGAATAGCGTAGAGTAATTGTATTCATACAATTAGTATCTCCATGTAGGTATATACCGTCTTGTACGACTTAAATTAGATTCTCTTGTATTATAATTAGTTAATGTATATGTCTGAATTTTGTAACGCTCAATGTCTATTTTTTTGTATGTATATATATTTGTACCTATTAATTACGTGTAAATTATTTTGTCCCATATGTACTAATTTTATATCATTTCATTGTTCCATGTCTTTTTTTTTATTAAGTTTGTATTAAAGGTTATTTTCCCTTATAATCAAAAGATCAAAATAATCATATGTATTGAGGTAATACTAGTTATGTGCAGGAAGGTACGGTTGGTACAAGAAAACGAGTTCCCTGCAACGGAGCTCTATCGTTGTCCCTTCTCTCTTTTTTTCGAAGTGACAACTTCCCCCGGAATGGAGGGGTGTGATAGAACGGGTTGAGGCCGCGTTAGTTTCAACCCCTATCACATATTATTTAAAACCACGATGCTGCCACGTGCATGTTTGCTTTGAAGCTTGGCGCCTTATCGCTGCTATCTGAGTCAATGTTTAAACAAGGAGGTTTATCTTCCCCCGTTCGCCCCCATACGCCAGATTGAGTTAGCTTATGGGCAGATAAGGCATTGTTCCCAGGCTCGGCTGTGCATTCCCTCGAAGCTCCCACTCCATTGTCCCCCACGCCAAGGGAGTGTCTCGACTATTTAAATGGAAACTTTACCACTCAGCAGATTGGAGATCCAGATTTTCGTCGCGAAACATCACCACGACCCTCTCTCACTTTGTGCGCAAAGGGACCTCGACCTCGAGATTCACCATCACTTGTCCAGAAGAAGGACAATATCCCTTGAGTGCCAAGGTTCGAGCCTTTCGTGACGCCAAGTCCACAAGGCTTCCCCCTTGTTGTTCAGAAAGAGAACAACGTTAGAACAGCCATTGTTCGTTTGAGCCCGTTGACAAGAAACGGTTCTCACCCCTTCCCCTGTTGTTCAGAAGAGAACAACGTAGAACAATTATTGTTCTTTTGAGCTCGTTCGCCAAGAAACGGTTCTCACCCTTCCCCCTTGTTGTTCAGAAGAGAACAACGTTAGAACAGCCATTGTTCTTTCGAGCCCGTTGACAAGAAACGGTTCTCACCCTTTCCCCTGTTGTTCAAAAGAGAACAACGTAGAACAGCCATTGTTATTTTGAGCCCGTTCGCCAAGAAACGGTTCTCACCCTTCCCCTTTGTTGTTCAGAAGAGAACAACATTAGAACAGCCATTGTTCTTGAGCCCTTAGACACGAGACGGTTCTCATCCCCCCCTGTTGTTCAGAAGAGAACAACGTAGAACAGCCATTGTTCTTCAAGCCGTTCGTCGAGAAACGGTTCTCATTCCCAAGACGCCACGTCAGGATCATTTTATCCCCCCCCCCTTCGGCTGGAACTCACCAGCGGACCGAAAATTCCTTCACGTCGACTTCCTCTGCACCACTAGTATAAAATTACGTAAGCCGAACGTTACCTTTGAGTATTTAACCCTTTTGTCAATTCTATCCTGTGCTTTAAATGGTTTAGCGAACCATCCCATCTCTTTAACTTTATATTTGTTTTACCTTTTTAAATCTTTTAATCCTCGGATTAGCCCGAGCCCCCACGACCCTTTCCATTCTCTGTTTATGTCAATATTTTCCGTTTTGTGTATTGTTGATAGTTATTATTAATAAAACTCTATTTTATTAATGATAGCAATATTATTATCCTTGAGCTCAGTTCCACTTCTTAAGCATATCGAGAATACATAATATCGGCCCGCCAGACATCCACGCACTCTAAAGATAATTAAAGAAGTTCCCTCAACGAATAGTTATATATGCTATATCGTCGAGAGTCCATTCTACGTCAGTCTCCTTTCTAGAAGCTAGGAGTCACCTCTGCTTCACACCAGTCTCTAGAACATATCTGGTCCGGATTGACATGTTAAAGATTGTGCCTAGATGTCGTGATACTTCATCGCGCACTTCTTTCAATACTTTAGGTAGAAACCCGTCCGGGCCAGGAGACTTATTCGTCTTTAGATCAGTGATCTTTTTTCTATTTCTCCTTGGGTGAGGTCCATTTCCTCCAGTTTTTCCCCCGAGTAAGAATTCGTGTGCTAGGGGGTGGGACCACACTCTTCAGTAAACACTGAAGAGAAATAGTCGTGCTTTAATGCCCCTTCCTCATTCACTAGAGGGCCAATCGTGCGATGGATTGGTTTACGGCTGTTTACATAACCTAAAGAACTCGTTGGGATTTTCCTTGCAGAGTCTCACCACTCAAAGCTCCTCGACACGCTTTGCCACCCTTATTATGGACTTCACCCTCCTAGCTACCTTACCGTACTCCTTAAAGTCTCCAGAAATCATTGACTGCCGGTACACCGTTCTCTTCTCCCTCAGCAGTTGACCGATTTCTCGGCTAAACCACTTTGCTTGAACCGAAGACCGACGAAGGCTTTTCAAAGGGATGAATCGTGATTGAAGACTCATGAACGTAGTTTTGAATCTATCCCACGAATCCCCAACATCCTCGCACATTTGTAGCCTCGCATCAGTCAATTCAGTACGAAGACCTGCAAAGTCTGCTCTTCTTAAATTATGTTTCCTCGATTTACTAGTCGCAGACTCTAGCTTGGGGACCTTGCCTGTAAATTTGACTAGTCAGTGATCACTGCCACCGAGTTCTTCCCCTACAGAGAGCCCCTTAACGGTGTCATCCTCAGAGGTGAAAACTAAGTCGAGAATATTATTGCCTCTCGTCGGCTCTCTCACTCATTGAGTCAGGAACTAGTTGTTCGCGAGCTCCAGGAGCAGTGCGTTCTTTCCACAGGGCTCTCTGGTTTTCCATTCAACTTCGGTATTGAAATCATCCATCACGATGCCAACACTGTCTTGAACAAGTTCATCCAGTAGCCATTAAATATCCCTGTCCTTTTAGACGAGTTGCGCAGGGGGTCTGTAAAGCACCAGGGTCCTGTATCTGGCAGTATCTATATCTAGGTCAATTTCTAGTAGCTCGTGGTCGGATACAATGTTGCAGTTCATCGATTTGAGTGTATCCTTGACATACAACATCACACCACCCTTCTCTCTGTCTGGCCTATCTTTGTGGAAGAGTTGGTAACCGTGAATCGTGAATTCACCTTCAAAATCTCGGTTTGAGGATTTTACCCACGACTCCCTTATGGCTACCATTTCAAGGAGTCCCCGATTATAGGAACTTTCAAGGAGTCTCCGATTGTAGGACTTCCTACGCGCTTCCCTTTCTCGACTTATTTGTTTGCCAGGGGGCCCCCATCTTTGCGACCTCTGAGGAGGTCGTTCCAGGAGTGACACTTGCGTACTGGACTACGTCCGCCCTCACTCTGGGCCGAACACTCCTTTGGGTCTGCTCGTGTATCATGTTACAGAGTACAGCCTTTCCTTTAAAGGAAAGATGCACTCCATCCCTTTGGTAGAGATCGTTTCTACCATAAATGGTGCGGTAAGGGTCCACAAAAAGACCCCCTCCGCCGTATACAAATCTGCCTGGCGTCAGTTCAAGGAAATGTTCCTCGAGTTAGCTTTCCGGGTTGGACCTCTTCTTGGGAGCATCCTGACCACAAAACGTCTGCGAGTTTTTAACTCAAAGTCATCCACGGCTCCCATAACTGTGTGCATAATATTTCCTTTATGACCTACCTTACCTTCTTTGAGGTAGAGGTCGTCATCACTTACCATCAGGGCAACGACTAAGTTCTCAGAAATCTAAGATTTCTCCGCCTCTACCCTGATTCGGTGGCTTGCCCGTCCTGGCAGGCATCTTACATTCGCATTGGTGCGAAGGCGGGCCGCTAACAGTGGTTGCAGACTCCGTGCTTGAGAGTCACCAATAATGTTGACTCTCGCACACTCGGCTGCAGAGGAAAGAGTTTTCCCTTTCGGAACCGATTTGTCTGTTTCCTCTTTAATCACCATATTTTTTCTTTTTCTCCTTCTTCTTTTTTTATTTTCCTATCTTCCTCTGGTTTTACTTCTGTTTCTGCTTTCTCTTCTTCTGTTTCTACTTTCTCTTCTTTTTTCTTTCCTTTCTTCCTCTTTCTCTTCTTCTTTTTGGCCCGTTGAGTCAGTCCCGCAGCAGCTGACTCCAGCTCTGGGACGTTTGAAGGCTGGCATGTACTACCGATGCAGTGCTCACTTTTTGGGCGAGAGTCTCGTCGGCGAATCTACCCACGTCAGTGGGAGATACATCATGAACCGACTGGACCTCTAGTCTTGAGGAAAACTCGACGATCCTATCCTCGAGACGGCGAAGCTGACGCGGGTGTTCAAACTCTAGGTTCTGCAGCTTCCTCTCCAGTTCTTTAGATTTTGGCTCAGATGATCTATATAGATCCTTGAGCTCTTGCACTTCTACTTTAAGGACTCAGTCAGTGCAGATACTTGCCAAGTGGCATTTGGAGTAACACCCCTCCGGGAAATCTACGCACCACTTGTCCTTTTGGCATGTAGAGCACGTATATTTTATCGCACCTGGTCATTTCTTTATAGTCATGCTGAACACTTTCTATCTCGGAATATTTCGTGACCACTTAATGCAAAAGAAGGGGGGGTGGTGAGTTCGCCCCGCGTGAGTCGCTTCCCCCTATCCATCGGAGACGTTTCGGATCTTTCAGAAGACACGCTCCATGTGCTGCTGTTAGTCCGACTGAGTCGTCAAACCTCGGCGTGCCGTGGCCCCCAACGAAGCAGCACTGACAGCCTCCGAAGGGGGCTATTGATTTCGCACCAGGTGAACAGCGGAACATGCCCCGTACTACATTCCTACTAGTTCCCTTCAAGGCGGCCAGGATCTCAGCATAGCGTTCAATGGATATTCCACCACACCAAGAGACTCGACCCAAGGCTTTGTATTGGCCTGGCAACCAACCTGGAAACAAGGCCCGTCACCTCAAACAGTTGCTACCAGAAAGAGAAAGAAGAGATAATGGAGGGGGGAGGGGAAACAAGGAGAGAGAGATAATGGAAAGGGAATGGAAGACAAAGAGAGAGAGATAAAGAGAGAAGGGAGGGTGGAAGGGGAGACAAGGAGAAGGGAGAGGGAGATACAGACAGACATACAAAGCGTGTGAAAGAAGGAGAGAGGGGGAGAAGAAGAGAGAGTTTTTTTCCTGGTTCATTGGGTTCGGGAGCCTTTTTTTCAAGCCAAATCGAGCATCGATTAATCCTGTCCCGGAGCTTCGATGACGCTGGTTCCTCACCACTCAAATCAATATAATTTCGGACTCACTTAATTACACCTAAATGAATTCAGTCCCTAAAAATGATCGCTCCATGAGGTGGCGGGATTCACTCCAATGGTTTACGACCTTCAAATTAACTTCCCGATTAAATTCCTGCGTTTGTTTCGCATTAAACACTTCAGTTGGCCCCATTTCTGCCGTTTTGGGACACCATTCGCGATAATTGTAGGGAAAAACAAGGGAAGAAAGGACGAGTTCTCACTAGAAGAGTGGCTGCGGCGTTGGATTTCTGACGGCGAGGCGCGAGTTCGATACCACCGAGCGCGTTCCCAAAGCTTTCACCGCGTCATGAGATGGCCATCCACCCATTGGGTGGATTCGCTGATATTCCTCCCCCACCCAGGGCTAAGTAGTCATCAGGTGTCATCACACACATAGCCAATCGAAACGCCGCTATCAACACCTTCACAGAACCACATACCCACTCTCTTCCAATGAGGACACTCATATCTAAATGCCCTATACCTAAAACGAGTACCCCAGAGGGGCTAAGAAGCGTTTCATCAGGGCCGGCTGGTTGGTTGGCCCAAAGAGGACCGGCGCCCGGTGCGCTTGGGCGCACCAGTGATGGTCGTTCTGGTCTTTATGTGTGTTTCATCAGCTCTTCAAGGGTCCACGATGCGAGGGAGAAAAGGAGCTACTTGCCTACGAGTGAAGGCATGATGGCTACACAAAAGTCGGTTTTTTACGATTTTCCACGACTTTAAACTCGGAAGCAATTCGTGATGAACAGTCTGAGGGGTACATGCGCCCTCTGGTGGAAGAATATAGCTAGAGAGGAGGTTAAGGGTGTTTTAAAATGGAACCAGGCCATTGGAAGTTGTGCCACCTACAGAAGACTGAAAATCATCACCACCAAAATTCCTTTTGATGAAGAATGTAGGCAGACAGCTCCAGCCATGTGCATCATCATACATTTACCCGATCTCAACATCTCTCTCACTCTATCTCTTTCTCTCTCTTCACACCTATAACACATCACTTTTCCTTATCGGAACCTGTAAAAGTGGTTTTCATTTCCCTATTCCCTTGACGATGAACGAGTGGCTCTCTCTCTCTTGGGCCCCAAACTGTTCCTGTTCCCAGGTTGGTGACAAAAACCTGCAACCGCTCTTTTTGCTCCTTCTCCTCCAAAAAGGACCGGTATTCTGAGGCTTGCCAGCCTATGTCATGATGTTCTTTATGGGAATTTTATTATCAGGCCGTAGGGCATCGACCACGATTGATACGGGAGGAGTGGCGCAATTAATTATCTCTGTGTATAGGATCAATAACCTGCGCTCGGAAGTAGGAACTTAATGCTACTTGCAAAAATAAAGGATGCATTGTGTAAAGGAAAGCATCCGAAATCTCAACAATCGCGCAAATTATTTAACTATCGTCCGAATGCGACTCGTCTCACTCTCCGACAACCAACCACAACCTCCCGCGCGCCCATTGGCCGCACGGCGCCTAGACGACCCGAGATCGGGCAAACCTTAAACCCAAACCTTTACTCTAGTTTCGGAAACATCAACAGAAAGGTGCGTTTGCTTTCCATTGTGTGTGTCCCGTTTTCCTAAAGTTTCTTTGTATATATTTATCAATTTTGACTTATGCATATTTTTTTTCTCTAGATTTTTGTGCCCCCTTAAAAGTGTTTTAAGGGTATTTTTTTGGGTGATTGTTCATTTATAATCCCTTTCTTAAAAGGCTAAGGTTTTTGTGTATTATTTTTTGCCTCATTTATACCTTTTTAAGGTAATTTCATGTGTATTTTTAAGTCCCTTTCTAAAGGGGCTATTGCTTTTTTTAGTTAGTT